>SSNS01000331.1:674558-697481 GCA_006937985.1 Aphyosemion australe
AGGATTGACAATGCGTTTTGTTTTGATGCTCACGTCAGTGCTGTGGTATCTTCCTCTTTTTTTCATTTGAGGCGTCTGGCCAAAGTTAAGTCATTTCTTACTAGACATGATCTGGAAATTGTTGTTCATGCCTTCATCACCTCACGCCTTGACTACTGTAACTCTGTCTTATTTGGTGTAAGTCAGGGTACTGTAGCTCGCTTGCAGCTTGTTCAAAATGCTGCAGCGAGATTTCTGGAAGGCAAGAGAAAGTATGAACACACAACTCCAATTCTTGCGGCTTTGCACTGGCTGCCAGTCGCTTTTAGAATTCGTTTTAAACTTCTTTTAATGGTGTTTAAAGCAATGAATGGGTTGGCCCCAGCCTATTTGTCAGAAGTGTTGCAGCCACACATTCCTGGTAGGGCACTTCGCTCTGAGGGCCAATTGCTGCTCTCTGTTCCCAGAGCACAGCTAAAGACAAGAGGGGATAGGGCATTCTCGGTAGCGGGACCAAAACTTTGGAATGCCATTCCCTTAGCTATTAGGCTCTCCTCATCAGTTGAGGTTTTTAAAAAGAGGCTGAAGACCTACTTTTATGACCTGGCTTTTAACTCTGTGGGTTAGCTGTTGCGGATATTTTTACATGTTTTTATTGTTAGACTTGTATTGTTGGTTTTACTTGTCTCTGCTGGTTTTATTTTTATTTTTGTTGTTCAGCACCTTGGTGGCATGCTTCATGCCTGTAAGGTGCTTTATAAATAAAGGCTGATTTGATTTGATTTGATTTAGTCAGGACAAAATTAGAATTGGCAAAAATTGGTATGGGCAAGTCAAGATCGGTGATCAACCAAAAACTGATACCTCTCCAGCTTTGGAAAATACCCTTTCACATGGCACAGATGTAGCTGGCATATGCAGGTATCTGTTGGCAAGCTTGTACAGATTGGGATACAATGCTGCCCTTGACTTCCAAGGAGCTTTACAACACAACCAGTCATTCACCCACGTACAGTCACATGCTGGTGGTGATGAGCTACTGACAGAGGCGAGGTTTCTGAGCAAAGACACCTCCAATCCCTCTGATCACCACCAGTAGGCAAGGTGGGTTAAGTATCTTTCCCAAAGACACAACAGCTAAGAAGCTCTGCAGAAGCCTGTTTATTGCCTGCTGATTAAAATCAGGTGTGTTGAAGCAGGAAAAACAGTAAAACATGCTGGATACCGGCCCTCCAGGACCAGTATTGAGAACCACTGGTCTAGACCAAAGACACCCAAGTCCTCCCCAGAGGACAGGGACCCCAGGAGGATCACCACAAGAAGGACCATGGTCCTCACACAAGAGCTGCAGAGAACTCCAGGGGAACTGCACAGCAGCTACAGTACATAAACCCCACAGGGCTGCAGCGACAATCCCACAGACCCCTCCTGCAGCTGGCTACCCCGGAGCAGACCGGGACACAGAGACCTAAGGCCTCAGGGCACCCTGGAAGCCAACCAGGCCAGGGGGCACCAGACCCCACCAAGCGTTCGCTGAGAGTGAGCCAGATCTCCCCACACACTCTCTATATCCCCTGAGTCTTGGTACTGATACCCATGGTGGCAAAGGTCCTCAAATAGAATATTTGATTAATTGACAGAGGATTCAATAGAATATTCGAATACTAAAATATTCAATAGCTGTAGCCCTAGTTAATACAGAAGATAGGTGTAGGAGACTATTTTCATGTTTCATGTTAACCTGCAAGTCTAACCACATCTGGTGATACGAAAGCGCAATAGCGACATCTTACAATCGATACGTGAACAGGGTGGGAGGTCAGGTGTATTTTCCAGTAGCTGAGTTGTATTTTTTTGTCTGTTAAAACCATATTTCAAGATTGTGCCTTTTTGTAAGGCAAAAAAGTATTGTTAATAAACAGTGTTGGGAGTAACGAGTTACAAAAGTAATTAATTACTGTAATACATTGCTTTTTGCTGTAACGCGGTAATGTAAGGCATTACAGACAAAAAATCAGTAATATTTTACTCGGTACAATGTCAGTAACGCGCGCATTACAACGCATTTTCAACCAGGAATCAATTAGTGGGTTTTCTTCAGGGTTCTAATTACGTGGAGCCTGAATAAAGGTCCAGTTTTGATATGACTTTATTTATATGGACTCCAGCGCACCAGGACTTCTTTAGAGCAGAGAGGGAGAGCGCTGATGGTTCATGCGCTCCTGATGCGCGCCGCAACCTCAAAGTCACGCCACCAAAAGAAAACAATTAACACGCGATCGTTCATGTCCGCTTATATTCTCGTATCCTTTTATTTGTGTCTGACGTGCGCTCCCCCAGCGGAGCTCATCTGTGCCCCGGTGACATCACCTCACTGCAGCGGGCGCACAGCGCACCTTTCGCTATTTCTGCGGTGGATCCCTGAACTGATTAGTTCAAAATGTGGAAAAGTAGGAAATCCAGGAAGCCGTTTTTCTGGAAGATTGAAAGGAGATGCAGGAAGATCAGAGACAGACAGGAAAATAGTCAAATAACAAACGAGAAAACTAAATAAAGTTCTTGAAAAGGAAAAAGTAGGTAGATTTTTACCCACTACACAACAATAACAATATAAAGCAATACTTTATAAACATGGAATATTTATTTATTTGATCAAATTCAGATCACCTTCAAAACTCAGTTCCACACCCAGGGCCGTATCCAGGCATTTGGGGACCAAGGCAAAATACAGGGTGGACCCCCCACCACCACACACACACACTCAATTAATTTAAGCTAGCAGCATACAATATGTTGTTGCATTTATTTAATAAAAAATAATTTTCTGGGGGTCCAAGCCAGCATTGGGCACTTTCATGCCCAGGGGCAATCATCCTCCAGCCCTGATGGAGGTGATCAGAAGGACCTGCAGAGCAAAATCTTTCTGCTTCTGCTACGGTGTGTCTAGATTTCTAGGCTACACAAGATCAGCAGAAGAGAAACGTTCACGCAAAATGTTTCACTTCCTGTAGTCAGACAGAGCAGAGATGAGTGAACCTGCAGCTGATCTAACGTTAGAACATTCTCCAGATGGGCATACGCCCGTTACTTTAAGTTTGTGAAGAATGAGGATATGAAGAACATTGTAGTCAAATGCACTTTGTGTGCTACATCTAAAGAACTGTTAATTATGTTTGACTGTTTTAACCACAACCCCTAGCCCAGTTAGATACCACATCACCTTCAACTGGATGTCTAATGAGCTACTTGAGCATCATGAGCTACATTTAGATTCCCAAATCCATATTATTTTGGTGAGAGTAACTTAAAGTAATGCAAAAGTAATGTAATGCCTTACATTTTAAAATCAGTAATATTGTAATGTAATGAATTACTTTAAAATGAGAGTAACAAGTAATAAATAATGCATTACATTTTTGAAGTAACTTGCCCAACACTGTTAATAAATGGCTTATAACACCACATACTAGTCATAATTTAAACTTCCTGACAACTTTTTTTTTATCTACAAAAACACCGTAGGTCACCCGTGGGCTTCTCTACCATCAGGCTTAGCAAGTTTTCTGGGGGTAACCCTGTTCCACACAATGCGTAAAATTGTTCCAACGCACAAAATACCCACATTCTTAAGTGATAAATGAGGGCCCTGTCCTGAATCCTCCCGCTCAGATGTACAGTGATGTGTGGTGTTCTAAAGTGCATTTACAACAGGGATGCGGAATGTTGCTGACATCCCTCTGCCAAGTGTCAGCTGGTGTCAGCATGGCCTCAACCCAGAGGCCTCAATGTCTACGTGTAATTTAAAATTGAGACGTGGGCACCGGTACCAGAGGAGAGGCTGGAACCCCCACTGAGTATTGTTCAGTGCCCACCCCCAAAGCCATGCATGTGTGTGTAATGAAAATAGTGAGAGTGTCTAGGTTGTAAATTAAAATTGCATAACCTGAGTAGTTTTGCACAAGCCACCATATTTGCAGCATTGTCAGTGATGAGACAGTGGGTCTTGTCTTTGAGTTCCCAATCATCAATCAAATCTTGCCTGTCATTCCTGAGATTTTCCACTGTGTGACACACACACACGCACACAAGCACGCACGCACACACACACACACACACACACACACACACACACACACACACACACACACACACACACACACACACACACACACACCAGCTCTTGCTGTTTGAGCTGTTGTATGAATGGAAACTATAGTAATAACTAAAGGTGGGTGGAATTGCATGTTGAAACATAAGTGTTGACAATTATATGTTGGATAAATAGCTTTTAGTGTGATGCATTCAAAAGGTAAAGCTTTTCTTCAGTTAATTGCTAGCTTTTCTCTTCTAATTCCCATAGAAGCCATAATAAACAGCATGCCATGATGTCCTGGTAATCTTGACATAAAATCAACTATAATGAGAATAAAGAGGAGCTCAGAGGTGGCTTCTGCTGGGCTCTTTTCATAGATTATTGGCTGAAGTGCTCTGAGCTCCATGCAGGTAAATGACAGAACATTTCAAGTGTCTCTGACATTTACTTTATTGCTCATGGAAGATTTGCATAAATTACTGACACTTTTGTTGCTTGTTAAAGAAGAAAGTTGAGCAGATTTTGAATTGTTAAAGCTACAATGGAAAATCTGCAAAACAAGCTAGCTTAAAACATTTGTTTTCATGCCTCTTAACATTCTAGCATAATATAGCTATAAATATATTGTGGAGATTACGAAAAACGCAAAAATGTAGTTCTCTTGAATTTGCCTAACCTCAGATTATCTGGTTGTCTGTCTTGCCGAACCACCGCACTTCCCTAGGTCCTCCACTTGTTACACTCTTGTGCATTTAGCAACAGAACACCACTGGTGTGAGAGGGTCTCCACTCAATAATATCAGAGAAGGAGAAACAGGTGGCTGCTACCACTTCAACTTTAGGACAAACTACCAGACATTTGGACACACTGGTGTTTTGTGCTCTCTCATTTGCTCTGACAATGTGGGTTCTGGTATTGGGCGAACGTGGCCCAGGGATGATAGCCGTCAGGAGGGGTGAGAGTTCTGTGATCGTGTTTGCATTTAGAAACTAACTTGTTTTGCAGATTTGCCATTGCGGCTTTCAAGTTTATTTTGTGTCTCTATTTCTTCTTCATTGAGTGGTTAGATTCATGGTTGTGCAAGAAACCAGAAAACACAAGCATGAGAACATGAGCAGCAAGGGGCCTTGGATAAGCAGTTCAGCATTGTAGGAAGTAGAGTGTAGCCTGAGACTGTGACTGAGGCTGACATCTGAACTCTGGACTGGTGGTGATGAGGTGTATTAAGCATAAAGTCACAACAGACGTGTTTCTCCTGCAGAAACACAAAAGAACAATAAGAAGAATCTGAGGGAAATAGTCATCACCACTCTGGAAAACTGGGCAGCAGACCATCATCATCATCATCTTATTGATTTCTATAGCACCTTCCACCACATTCTCAGAGGCCCAAGGTGCTGTACACAGCACAATACAACAAAAGCAATAAAACAAAATAAAAAATTGAATGAAGACAATGAAGGTGAGTTTTCTTTTGAGGAAACTTGGCAAGATGGAAGTATGTGTTTTGCTTTGTCTCATGGGAGGAGAATGGGACAATGAACCTATCAAAGGCAGTGCAGTTGCAAGGCCACAGAGATGAATAGCTCACTAAATGATACGTTTTCTGTCTTGATAGAAAACCCCAGTGACAGTGCCAGGGTTGTGATTTCCGTTTTCTCCTTGTTGAATAAATTTCAATCACCTAAAATACCATCAAGCACAAAGTAGTTTAGTTCCTTAATAACTGTTCCCTTTAAATCAAAGTTTCCAGGAAATTAACAAATGTGATTTTACACAAAAGAATCTCGTATTTTTTTTGCAGACAATAAAAGATCTCAGATTTTCTGGAAACGAGGTTCCATCTAGTGTTTGCAAGTATTCTGAAGGCAATAATATACTAACAACAATGAGGATCCTTTTAAAATGAACCTGGTGAGTGAATTAATGTGACAGAAAAGAGAATGTTCTGGTGCAGCAGGTTTGTCTAGAAACACTAAAAACCAAATGAATGTCATTAGAAGTACATGAACATTCCAAAGACCCAGCTCAATGTTTTCATGTGATTGCAAATACCTAATTATCTGGCCGAGCCATTTCTTTGGTGGTTGGACAGTCCGGTAAATGGTTTTATGATTTAGGTTCATTATTTAGCCCGATACTTGTAAACTTGCTGATGCCTATGTAGCAATAGGGACTTCCTATTGATAGTTATGTGTTTCACACGGAAGGTTTAGAGTGTAACACCAGAGTGGAAAACGAGGATGTGACGTCAGGATATAGAAGCGCGTACATGTAACAGCTAGTGCCACAAGTGTAAGATGAAAAGAAATACTCCCATGTAAAGGGATAAAGTTCAACGGAGTTTGAGTTGTGTGTGATGAACAAAGAAAAGAAACAGCCTTAAATAACTCCACAGTGACGCTAAGCAGATCCCAGAGGACACTTACAAATGTCATCTTTGTCAGTCCAATAAAACCTGTCAAAATCATAAAACTCTGTAGATGTTTTCACAAGTTAGAAAAGTGAGGAAATGTTTATGACAATTATACTAGCTGGAAATGTCCAGTACTGTGCAGAAGATTTAGGCAGGTGTAAAAAAATGCTGTAAACAAAGAATGTTTCAGAAGTGGAGTTATCATTTATTTTCATCAGTCAACAAAAAGCAGTGAAAGAACAAAAGAGAAATCTAAATCAAATCCATATCTGGTGTGACCACCCTCTGCCTTCAGGTTCTTCTAGCTACACTTGAACACAGCTGTTGAAGGAACTGGGCTGGTAGGTTGTTCCAGACATCTTGGAGAACTAGCCACAGATCTTCTGTGGATGAAGACGTCCTCACATCCTTCTGTCTCTTCATGTAATCCCAGACACACTCCATGATCAGGGCTCTGTGGGGGCCACACCATCACTTCCAGGATGCTGAAGATAGTTCTGAATGACTTTGGCTGAATGTTTGGGGTCACTCACTTTGCATTTTGTAAACTGATAAAAAATAAACAAAAATCACTGAAACCATTATTTGTTAAGAGCACTTTTACACACCTGCTGAAAACTTTTGCACAGTACTGTAAATAAGCACAAGGCCAATTTAAAGATCACTGACCACAAAGACTTTAGGTCTAAGGTGGTATGGGAGGAAGAAGAAAGGAACTAAAGAAAACTGCCTTCGCCTGGATCCTGACAGCATCGTTCCTGACCGAACGGGACGTGATCGCTAAAACGTGCACAAACAAAACATATTATAGTTGTACTTAAAAGCACAATAGGTTGATCGTTAGGTCAGCATCCAATCCGAATCCTTATTTGTGTCTGAGCTCTCGTCATTCTGAAAACTCCTGATGTTGACTCTCGTTTGACTCCTATTGTGATTGCTTCACTAGATAAAAGGTTTCTTTGTCTCTTCTGAGGCTCCACCATGATAAACACATTAAAATAAATGCTAACCAGGTGTAGCTTGCCTGTTATGAGGTAAACATGGATTGCTGTAAAGCGTGACTTTGTGAGACTTCAGGGGAGCAGTCCGGAGACTCTGAAGTTGCAAGTGTGGTATTCTGGCCACAAGGGGCGGAGGGGGCTGAGTGACTTTTCATTAACCCTGTAAAGGGTCATTTTAGCACAAACTGGCTCAAGAAAAGGATTTAAAAGTATGAAAAATGTACTTATTTTCCCTTTTAAAAGGGACAAAATTCTGAACTAGAAGGCCATGAGACTAAAGTAGTGCAGAGTTCTGTCAAGATGAAAGAAATAAGAAGGGGAGAGGAAAAGAAAGACGGGACAAAGGAGAAGAGGAAATAAGTGAAATCCTATAGAGTGTGCAGCAGTGACAGAGACTTGCAGTAAATGACAACATTTAGTTCTTCAATGGAAATATGCACAGTTGTGACTGGTAAAAAGACACTGAGTCTGACCAGGGAGAATGTTTTTGGTGGAACTTACTAATTTTCAGTGTCTAAATTCATTGAATGTTGTTGGTATCTATTTTGACTCCTATCCTGAATTTGAGGCTTAATTATAAAATAATTTTAGAACGATTAAAACAATTTTTGACGGATTTTGTCTCATAGGATGATTCATACCCATATGGTTCTGTTTTCTCTTCCCTATGATGCAAGTCTCTGGGCTCAAGCAACTTAGTCTGCTTTGAAAACAAAGATTTTAACAGCTTTGAAATGTTTAGACCAAAAACTGTAAAATAAGAGTTACAATAAAACTGACTTTTGAATGTGTGGATGGCCTTGTTCCAGAAGTTAGAGCAGAATGATTTAAAAACCATAAGTTCAGAAGCATCACCTGAGAGGAGCAGTTAACAGAATAACCCAGCGAGGTAGAACACATTTATTTTGTTTAGAAGTGTAACTATTGTTAGAAATATTAACCCTCAGGATGAACAATAGCTGAAACAAAACAAATCAGTCAACACTGACGTACCCTCATTATCTCACACATGTTCTTGTTTTTATTGTGTTATATTACATTTGTGAGTGTATGGACGTATGTCGTTGATGCTTTCAGATGGGTAGTTTTTCTTTAGCATTGACAGCTTTAGAAACCTCAAAAGGCTTTGAATTTTTTTGTCTATTGGTTTTTCCAGATACATAGCCAAGGACTGTTAGAAAAAACAGCCTTTGACTAAAAACCTGTGCACAACACAATATTTTCACTATTTATAATATACTGTATAATGTGTGTCATTACTATTTGTACTTCTTGTACTTGTGTGCAAGTTCACACTTAACAGGAACTAATCCACAGTTTAGATCACGCAAATACACCTGGATTCATTCATGTTTCATTTGAAAGTTGAGAACAAATCAGCAGGTCCTAAATAAACTAGTTAACACTCATATTTCAGTCATGAGACAATATTTTCAAAATGTTATTGAATGTTTAAGGACGGTGTCTTGTGATCATGCTGCATTTACATCCTGCTTTGCCAATACATCAAAATCTTCCTTTTTCTATTTTCTGCCCTTAAAATGTTCCATCTCCATTCCCACTGAAGTCACATATTCTTAAGACAAAAATTCAGGATTTAAATGCAGCCGTCTCGCACTTTATTCACAGTTTGAAGGTTGATTCTTTGCATGAATAAAATCTGATCATTTCAAGGATAAAACTGTTCAACATGCTCTTTAATAATAATTGGCCCCACAAAGATAAGATTGATGTTGACTTATGCACAAAGACTAACTTGATTCTGCCCTTGAGAGGAAATATTGTTCATTATGTTCTGCATGAGAAAAAGCTAGTTTGTTCTATAGGTCTCTCAGCTCACAGCAATCATTAATTGTTAAACAAAACAACTTTCACATCTCTACACAAGTACCTGTTTACACGTTTTGCTTGTTTGCTAAAAAAAATAGACTTAAAAGAAAACCAAAGGTAGAACTCAAAAAATGAGAATATGGTGGAAAAGTTAATTTATGTCAGTAATTCAACTCAAAAGGTGAAACTAATACATGAGATAGACTCATTACATGCAAAGCCAGATATTTCAAGTCTTTATTTGTCATAATTGTGATGATGAACACAACATAAGGGAATGCATGGGGGGTGGGGATAGGGGCCAACATGGGGAGCCAGATTCAGATAACAGCAATTGTTTTGGTACAGACCACAGCTTTTGCTTCTGCTCTCAGTAGTCTCAAGGGCGACTCCAAACAGACAAATCGGGGTTCTGTTTCCACCGGTGTTAATTTTGTTGACAAAACATTTTCATTGTTTTCATGATGAATGAATTTCTGCAAACCAAAACGAAACAAAAACTCTAATTTGTACTTCTATTAAAGACTAAATTATGACAAATATTGATCGACATATTTGTCGACTGACAGTTGGCAGTTACGAAAATCCAATCAGAAAACGGAAAAGATGGGAGAATAGAAAAAAGAACTAATCAGCAAATAGAACAGGCGGAATGAATTTCTGCAAACCAAAACGAAACAAAAACTCTAATTTGTACTTCTATTAAAGACTAAATTATGACAAATATTGATCGACATATTTGTCGACTGACAGTTGGCAGTTACGAAAATCCAATCAGAAAACGGAAAAGATGGGAGAATAGAAAAAAGAACTAATCAGCAAATAGAACAGGCGGGAATAGACGAGAAAAGAACCAATCAGATTCCGGAGCCAGCCGCTGTTTGAACAAGCTGCTGGTAACATTTGAACAATTTGTGTCTAACAGGATAAAATGTCCATGGTTGAGAGGAAAAGCATTAGATGTGACGATCTGACGCTTGCGTCAAAGCTTGAAAAGCGTGAAAAGTATCAAGCTTTGATGCGCCCAACGCTCACAAAGCAACGCAAGGACTTTGACGGCTCACATTGTCATGCATCATCTAGTGTCTGACTAATGTATTGCACCTTAAGACGTTTTCATTTCTGTATTTACGGCTGAGGTGAGAAGCTCGATCATCCGGCAGGGGCTCGGAGTAGATTTACTGCTCCTCCATGTCAAGAAGAGCCATTTGAGGTGTTCCGGGCATTTGGTTTGGATGCCTCCTGGATGCCTCCCTGGTGAGGATTTCTGGGCATGTCCAACTGGGAGGAGACCTAAAGGAAGACCCAGGACACGCTGGAGGGTATATGTTTCCAGGGCTGCCAACTGTCACACATTGAGTGTGAGACACTCATTTGACTATGTTCACATGCTCACACCACACCTCTAGTTTCACACGCTGAAGAAGCAATACCCCCCCACCGCTGTCACAGCCAATAGAGGGATCCACTGTTGAATTCTTTATCTCATAGAGCATCTGAGTCTGGTCCAGTCCCTAGTCATTCAGTACACTCTAACTTTAACTCGGCTATGTCTAAATGACAAATGTTTCAATTAACTTGATTAATCTAACAAAAACAGAAGTGATACAGGAAAACACACAGGCCTGACCTTTTGAACCACTAGTCTGGTTCCCTCAAAAGGTTTCTTCTGTCCCCGGATAGCCCCCATTTAACCCACTAAGCTCAGCCCTTCCCGTACGGAGGGATAGACCTTCCTCTTCAATGTATCAGTAAAAATAAAACGTGTAGAGACTTACTGGAAAAACAGCTGGTGTTATGACTACTTTGACATGTGTGTGTTGCAGAAAACGACCAAACAATTCCAAACCTTATTTAAACAGATGGACAGAAATGGTGTGATGAAAAGCCAAATGAATGTGACAGCGTTCTGAAATTATACTAATTATCTAACAACGCCAATTGGAAGCCTCTGCTATAATAAAACACAAGATTAAAATGGTTAATATACAGAATGATATAATTTCCCTCACCCAGAGTATTCCTGAGCACTAGACGCTCGTTTTTCATGCGCCCTAGCTAACAGTCCCAGCATGCCTCTGCTGGGCCACTGGTCAGCCAGATCAACAGCTATCGGATCCACCAGCTCCAGGCCAGAGGAACGAGCATAGGAGCGGGACGAAGCACCGTGCTGGGAGCTGCACTGTCAGAAAGTCCAGAGGCTCTTAATTTAGTACAGGGTAGGGAGAAATTCCATAATTCCAGAACTCAATACAACTCCAAGCTGGTGGAGAGGCAGAGTTCAAGCCCCTTCACCCTTCAGTCCATCCTGGAGCAACAGTGACCCACACATAGGTGCCTGTTTGGATCACAGCACTCAGATGTGGCAAGGTGGAGAAACGAGGGCTCGGGCGGGATTCGATCCCCAGACTCCCGGGTGAGAGTCATGCACGCTAACCAGTCAGCCAAAGGGATATCCCTGTGGCCAAGCAGCCAGGGCACATGATCATTTGGGATACAGTGACAGGATGCTCACCCTGTCACATCTTCCCCCCTCTTTCCACAAGCACGTCCCGTGCTCCCGCGCAGGGTGCCACAAATTCCAAATCCATGGACCTACTTCACAGTACTACATGGATCCTGCCAACAACGCCAAGTGTGGTAAGATGGAGAAACGAGGGCCCGGGCGGGATTCGATCCCCAGACTCCCAGGTGATAGTCACGCGCCCCCAGGAGTCTGAGGATCGAATCCTGCCCGGGCCCTCGTTTCTCCACCTTGCCACACTGAAATACAGGCTCACATTGTCATGCCCTCACCTACCCTAACTGGCCTTTTCTAGAAGGCCAACTCCCAAATCAGGCCAGATGAGGTCGGTGGAGTGGTACACTCCCCACTGCCACACATTCATTGGTTTTATTTTCAGACTTTCATTAAAATCTGTCCAGTGGTTCACGTCCTTGTAGGACGTTACAGCACATCAACACTAGTGTTTTTGTCATTATAATATTAAACAAAATGAACAGATGCCTTATACCAGGGGTATTCAATTCCTGTCCTGGAGGTCCAGTATCCAGCACGTTTTAGTTTTAACTTTGCTTCAAAACACCTGATTTCAATCAGCAGGTAATTAACAGGCTTCTGCAGAGCTTGATGAGCTGCTGCACAGGTGATTTAACCACTGAATCAAGTGTGTTGGAGCAGAGAAACCACTAAAACATGCTGGATACCAGCCCTGCAGGACTGGAATTGAATACCCCTGCCTTATATTAACAAGTTAGCACAGTGGTGGAAAACAGATGCTATGGGCTTGTTTACTAGATACAAGAGTAACTCTTGTGTTTATGCTGCTCAACAGGACAGACACACAATGACAAAAAAAAATCACTTAAAGGGAAAGACAGAAATTGTTTAGAGTTTATGTCATAGCCAGGATGTTCTCTTGTTTGTTCTTGTCTCTTCTGTGTCGGTCTCAGAGTAAATCTGTACAGGCTGTGGAGTCAGCTGCTCCACAGTTATCTCCACTAGCCTGCTGTCTACGCCTCACCAGTTCTTTAAGTTATCAGAAAAGCTAGCAGGCAGAATAGTTCACCTCATTCTAGGATCTTGTCTGATGTAGCTTGCTGTCTGCTGCAGGATCTCAAATAATTGCCTGCCTGCTCTGCTCTGCCTTAATTTGACACAACAGCTAAGGATTGACATTCTGCTCAGCACCCTGTCCCAGATGCCATGCTGTATTTGAGAGACGTGTTAATCCTTTCGTAGGTGATAAGTACTTTACCAAGCTTCAGTTCGTTCAAGTCAAAAGAGTGAAAATAACTTTGGAAATAACAATGGAACTCAGCTGTTACAGCTAAGAACAGAAGCGCTCAAAAACTCCATGAATGAAACTGGAAGTAGCAAACAGCAATAAACGTGACATCTCATTGCTGTGGCTGCAGGGTCATGTTCTATATATATATATATATATATATATATATATAAAACATGTTTCATGCTTCGGTGTTATTTATTTGTTTTTTACTTTGATTTATTTTTCCTCCTTGAGCCGTATGTTTGGTATTCCTCTCACTGTTCCTCCTAACCCATGTTTCACTGATTCATCATCCCCCCTGGATGTATCGTTCTTCTGTGTTTACTGTATGAATCCCAGCCATTTGTTTGCAGCCATGTTTCCATCACTGTTCTGTCCAGCTGGTTTGTATTCCCCCTTGAGTTTACGTTTGTGCTTTTGTTAGGTTTCTTTTGTTGATAGAAATTAAAGTTGTTTTTTTTCCAGTCTGTTTCTCTCATGTCCACTTCAAAACTCCTTCATGACAAGAATAATAGAAGAAACATCATGTAACAGAAGCTTCAGATCAGTAATGTAACCATTAAAAGGCAGATTAACTGGTTGGGTTTTAGTTTTGCAGCTATCTCTCTAACAGCTAATGCTAGAAGGGTGTTATACCTCACATGACAATAGACAAAAGAAGTGCATTTTTCCTGTTGTGGTTGTGTGGTTTTGGGTTAAATTTCTTCTTTTTTCTTCCCATACTTTTATTGTTTTTTCAGTTCCACTGTAGTTTGTTGGCCAGTGTTTTTCCTTGTGTCACCAACCAGTTAAAGGCATACTATGCAATTTTTTAAATATTTTTAAATAGTTTTCTTGAGCCAGTAGGTGCAAAATTGACCCTTTACAGGCAGGTATGTGGCACTGAGTGACACAGACTGCTTATCCCCTCCCCACCCCACCCCAGCCCGCTCGCCTCTGAGAATCTTGGTTGACACCTACAGAACCAAGCCGCTAACACACACACACACGCACACACGCGCACGCACGCACGCACGCACGCACGCACGCACGCACGCACGCACGCACACACACACACACACTCAAACTGAACTGAATGCTGTGCATGATAGTCAGGTTTTAATCATTTGCTTTCTGGTTGGCAGCAGAATCAAAACCTGCTAATATTTCATGTCTGTTTTTAAACTTCGTGAATACAAGACAAGTCTTACTACATGTAAATGTGTTACATGCTGCTTATGCATCCAGTGGAAAGCCAAGGTTAGAATTGTGTGTAGTTGCTGCCTAATTTAAAGAAATTCTGTAGAAATCAGATGGAATATATATCCAGGAGTAAGTAAAACGATGTTTCCACCACAAAACCTTATATTATTTACTGGGGTTGACTTTTCCTGACGTGTTGATTCTTAGCATGCTGCCTGTTCATCCCTACAGACACAGGACCTGTGTTGGCTGCAGAGGTGTGTGAGCTGACAGCCTGTCGGCTAGCCATCAGAAACATGTTCATGTCTGATTAATGATATGGTTCAGGAAGCTGAATGTATCTAGTCTATTTGTTCTGCAGCTATTAGTATGCTGCACGTCTACATGTATGTAGGGTGGACATCTAATCACATATCATCACATGTACTTTGACCTGTCCTCTAATAATGAGATCACCCAACAACCAACATAGATCCTGGGCCAGGATCTATGTTGGTTCTAGGTGTGAACAAGCCCATTAACTCACAACAGGTGGTTCCAGTTCCTCCTGTGTAGTAACAAGAGGGTTTCTGCACAGGAATGCTGTTAAATCTGCAATAAGGAGTGAAATAGAGCTGGAAGCTCTCTGGTGCTCTGCTACTCTGGGAATAAATATTTTAGCAACATGGACTCTAAACTTTGCAACAGCATTCTTAGACATGTAAAGTGCATTTTTCTGTGAATGCTTCAAAACAACACTCTTCACCTCCCTTGTGACTCCAACTGCAGTTGTGTTCAAGCACTGCATCTTCAGAGCTCACAGCAAGATGGTTTAGCAAGTATGGAACAGAGCAGCACAGCACAAGCTCTTTATTCAAAGGGTTTCAGCGCCAGAGGACATCAGTTAGACAATAATTAGTTCATTTTCTATGGGAAAGCAGGAAAGGTTTTGTACCAGAAATGTATAGGTGGTCAACGAATAGAAAGATTAAAGGGAAATATAACATGATGATATTTGTCTTAAACAATGTTTAGACCTCACAGAAAGAAATTGTGATTCAAATAAAATAAAGAGTTGCAGTTAATGTGAAGAATTTACATTACTTTAATTTTCTATTTCCTGTTAATGCAGCAATTTTTATTTCATCTATTAATGCAACACTAATGACCATGTGAGTCAAACAGGATGATGGTTTTACAGAGTTATTCTCTAGTGGTCACTCACAGAGGAGCTTTTCCCTAAAGAACAGAAGTACTATTGATTCTCCACACAGAGAATATGGTATTACATAGACTGAGAAAACCCACTGATGCACGTGGAAAACATGCTAAGTCTACAGCCAGGATTTAAACCTGCAACCTTCATGCTGTTAGGGCTGCATGGTGATGAAACTGTTTCCTGTCCTGCCATCTACTGAGATAAACTTGTTTGTTTCTGTCATTTCTAAATGAATATATATTCTCCCAGCTGCTGTCTATTGTAGATCTTTTTCTAAATTCAGAAGCTTTATCAGAATATTAGAAGTTTGTGTGTAAAATGAAAGTAAGTTTCATTACTTTAAGGTACAATATTGTAACAAATTACATCAACAAATAATTATCAGAACAAAATGGACTCTTCTTTACCAGATATTTAATGACCCAGTTCTGTCTAGAGTTGTTTTTGGTCTCAGATTTGTTTTGAACTTTGTCACCTTTGAAAAGTCAGTTAAAGTTGTAACAAACCTTCCTATTTTATTCTAAATGATAAAACTGCTCTATGATGTACATTTATGAATTATTCTATCTTTTAGTTGCAATTAAAACCCCAAATGCCATATTGTTGACTTTATGCACAAGTGTGCATGTGTGATTATTGTTATCAGCCTTGCACACAAAACACATACAACAAAACCCAGTTTAACCTTTTTTTGTGTCCAGGAGGCAAAACGGCACCAAAGTTGAACAAAAACACATTTTTATTGACGTGTCCTCTGTTTGGCTCAACTAATTCAATTATGACTCACTACTCAAGTCTTTTGGGTTCTATGAAGCCTATCTTAGTGTATATTGTTATTGTTGTTTAACTTTGTGATTTTTTGTTCTGCTTTCTATATATCAGCAGCTTGACACCTTCATGGTCACCGAGTTCAGACAGTAATTCATTGTCAGGCTTCTTCAAAGTCTGAAACATTTTACAAACTCACACCTAAGCTATTAGAATCAGAACCAGAATCAGGTTTACTCAGCTGAGTTTGTAGCACACAAAAGGGGTTAGACCGGGTTTTTATTTGCTCTTCTTGTACATTTTACACATTTTAAAAAGGGATTAAACCCCAAATGTTTCACACAAAAAGATAAAAAAAGAACAAGGCATGGATGACAAGTGATGGGATAAAAAAATAAAAACACAGCAGCCATTGAACATGAGTGAAATGAGTGTGAAATTTATCAGCCTCAGTCACTGATAAAGAATGAATTGTTAGCCAAGACTGCACAACTCTTCACTGCAGATCTCTTCTTCTGAGAATCCCCATGAAATGACGTACAACCTGCTTACAGATAAATCCATGGTAACCAGCGAGGATGAGTAGGTGCAATGTAATGTTTTACATAATAGGGTTAGTTTTTTTATATGAGTGACAACTGATGAGAATTTGCTGTTTTTAGCACTGGCTAGAGTCCAATCTGCTCCTTTACTGGCCCAGATCCATAACAGTTTTCTGATTTTGGCCAAAAGCTTTGATCCCTTGGAGCAATAAATAAGTTCACTCCATTGTTTTCACCAGCTGGGTCACTTAACAGTCTTGTAATCCCTGCTCAGGATCTTGGCTTTGCCAAAAAATGAAGACTGACTGTTTCCCTTCACAACAAATTAGCCATTTCTCTCAGGTACATCCATCAAATTTGACCTCTTCTTACAGAAAGGATGTAAAACTTCTCAAATATTTGAGCATCATAAAACTTCATGTTTCCAGCTATTGTTTTAGATGACCTTTATGACTTAAAGGGACACTTTACAATTTTTTTATATTTTTAAATCATTTTCTTGAGCCAGTTTGTGCTATAATGACCCTTTAGAGGGTTAATGAAAGGCCACCCAGCCCCTGTTGGCCCCTGTGGCCAGAATATTCCACTTGCAACTTCAGGGTTGCCGGTCTGGTCTGTTGGTACTTAGAAGAAAATTGAGCTGACATACCTGGCTCTGCAGTCTGGCTCCAACATGTTTCCTGCAAGTTTTAGATCATGAACACAGCTGATTTGTTTGATTTAGTGATGAACCGCTCCCGTAGACACTAATGAAGGCTGATGAGACATTTCAGCAGTTAGATTAAGGTGTTAAAAAGATGAACGCGCAGCGAGGAGATAAGTTTTACGTTGGCTTTCACCAACAAACACTAGGGGGTGCTAAAAACAAGCCAAAACTGACTAGTGTTACTTTAACATAACTTTTATCCACACACAAAGATTTCACATGTATGCCTGATCATCGCACGCACGCACACACACATATTCCAAATAGTTTTTTAAGGACCAACTCTGTGCTGACAAGGCAGTTGGAATCTTGAAAGAGCAAAGTATCAAAAAAACTTCCAGTTAAATTCCAGGATGCAGGCTTTAAGATGAGTTATTGCTCACCTTAACTCCTGTTAGTTATAACACATTCCCAATTTTTTTTATTTCTATTTTAAAACGTTTCATAGGACTAGAAGCATGCAAAACTATAATTTCCTGTGACCACTTGTGAACAAAGCAGTGAAATTACAACCCTGGCAGCATCTTCACCATTAGAACTCACAACACATACTGCAAAATGTGATTTGCATTGAACAGATCAATAAATAAATGACAGAAAATGACCCTATGCCCCCAATGAGTCACTGTGGCAATGCGCCAAAGCACAAAGAACAACATCAACACTTCTGCACACAATCACTGATAGAGCATGGTGCGTGAGGATTACTGAAACAGCTGAGTGGAGGACTGGTGGGAAAACACAGAATCATGTCCATCTTCAATTGTGTTACAACAAACTTTTCACTTTTCCTTCTTCAAGATCTTGCAACATCATGCGAGGTCACTCCTAATTTATTTTTTTCAAGATTTGACCAAAACAACTATACAGTAAATTATTTCTCAACATACATTGATCTGAGTTTAAAGCTTTTGCATTGGGAGTTTCATTTCTTCAAATTATGTGAAGCTTTGATGCATACAAAACAATTAGATGATTGGGAGATTGATAGGCAGATTGGTGCTGTGTCTGTAGTGATGCAGGTGTTGTACCAGTCTGTGGTGGTGAAGAGAGAGCTGAGCTGGAAGGTGAAGCTCTGGATTTACTGGTCAATCTATGTTCCAACCCTTACCTTATCACGAGCTTTGGGTAGTGACAGAAAGAATGAGATCGTGGATACAAGAATAGGAAATTAGTTTTCTCTGCAGGGTGTCTGGGCTCTCCCTTAGAGATAGGGTGAGAAACTCTGTCATCCGAGAGGGGCTTGGAGTAGATCTGCTGCTCCTCCACATCGAGAGGAGCCAGTTGAGGTGGCTCGGGCATCTGGTTAGGATGCCTCCTGGACGCCTCCCTGGTGAGGTTTTCCGGGCACGTCCAACCAGGAGGAGACCCAAAGGAAGACCCAAGACACACTGGAGGGACTATGTTTCTCAGGGGGACAGGGAACGCCTTGGGAGCTGGCCCAAGTGGCTGGGGAGAGGGAGGTCTGGCCCTCCCTTCTTAGGCTGCTGCCCCCACGACCCGACTCTGAATAAGCGGTAGAGGATGGATGGATGGATGGATGGATGGATGGACGGACGGACGGACGGATGGATGGATGGATGAAGAGATCCAGTTTCAAACCAGAGACCTTCCTGCTGTAAGGTGACCGTGCTGAACCACCACAACACATTTAGTGGTAACATCAACGCTGCACCAAGGAAACCAAAGATACACATTGTTGGAAAGAGATTTAAAAAAGTATTAATCTGACGTCTCGGACACTGTTTAACTCTCAAATCAGACCTACAATAAAACATTTAAAACACATAATTCTATTTGCTTCAAATCCTTTGGCTTTAACCTTCAAACATCGTATTTTATCTCTGACATGAGAAACACCACTTGACATAAAGGCCAAACTATTTATTTAAACACCATTCAGCCACTATCTAGTCAATCGATTCACTTCAGACCGGGTGACTCAGGACTTTTCATTATTAGCCACCTGGCAGTTCATGCCCGTCTTTTCATTCTTGTCTCGATTCTGTTTCATGCACTGATTATTTTATATTTGCTTTATCCTGGCTGCTTGGTTCAATCAAGGCCACAATTCAGACCTAGAATGTGTTCCTGTTTTGCCATATTGCTGCTCACTGAGCCACCATACTCTTATAAAGAACTGTGAATGCTTTCTGTGGCAGAACACCTGATGTTCCTCTATAAAAATAAACTGTAGACATTCACCCCAGGATGTCATAAAGCAGCAGGTGCAAAATGACTCCTGTTTGCCCAAGGGCCTGCAGTACGGCTTTTACTTTATCTGAAAAAAGTCGCATAAACACTTGTTTACTGTTTATTCTCAGAATAAACCATAATAATATGAAATGTTTCAACTACTAATCAAGCATCACCATGTTATCAATGTGTCAAGAATAAGGGCTTTTAAAGGCAAGTGCAGGTAAACACCAGGAGCCAGAGGACCCAGAGAAGCTTGTGACTGTTTCTTTTCATCAGACCAGGGCTGAGGAACGTTTAGTCAGCAGGTTGTGTTTCTGACCCAATGAGGGAGCTGGACCACAACAAGAGCTTAGACACACACAGAGTTCTCCAAAATCTGTAAACTTCATGTGGGAAGCTTAAGTCTAGGTGACCTGTGATTCACAAAATGTTTAGATGTTAGTTTGATGTCTTGTCTGACTGAAGTGATGCTTGTAGAAAAGAGGGAGTTTAGGAGAATCGCATATCAACCAGAATTTCATTTCAGATAAAATACCAATTTATCATTTTAAGGTGAGCTATGAAATGTTTTACTGGAGCATATTTTGACATATTGCTTGAAATGCTGTTCACTTACTGATGGCAACCAATAAATGAAATCAAAATTTAAAAAAAATAGTAATTTTAATCACCCCTGAAATGAACAATCCTGGAAAAACCTCATCCAGTCATTTTAAACGTCCAGATCCTGATCCATCNCGTAATCTACATAGATATGAAACCGCATCGCTGTAACAGACTTTTATTTTGAAAATTACCGGGCATTTTACACTGAAACCGAGTGTGATTTCCTGTCTAGCCCCATGTTAACTGCGGAAATTGACGCATCCCAGAAGCGACACGCTGCAAAAATAGAACCCGATTCTATCTTTAGCGGTTTTAGCGGGAGGGGATAAGCTTCTGGGACGCGTCTGGAAATTGCTGCGTCGCGGCTGGTTTATGACACCCCCATAGACTATAATGAATTCTATTTGAAGCGGCGACGTTCCGCTGCCGTTCCGCGCCGCTGATGCTTTCAGTGTGCAGTAGCCTTTAGAGATAGGGTGAGAAACTCTGTCATCCGGGAGGGGCTTGGAGTAGATCTGCTGCTCCTCCACATCAAGAGGAGCCAGTTGAGGTGGCTCGGGCATCTGGTTAGGATGCCTCCTGGACGCCTCCCTGGTGAGGTTTTCCGGGCACGTCCAACCAGGAGGAGACCCAAAGGAAGACCCAAGACACGCTGGAGGGATTATGTTTCTCAGGGGGACAGGGAACGCCTTGGGATTCCCCCAGAAGAGCTGGCCCAAGTGGCTGGGGAGAGGGAGGTCTGGCCCTCCCTTCTTAGGCTGTTGCCCCCACGACCCAACTCTGGATAAGCGGTAGAGAATGGATGGATGGATGAATGGATGGATGGATGAATGGATGGATGGATGGATGGATGGATGAAGAGATCCAGTTTCAAACCGGAGACCTTCCTGCTGTAAGGTGACCGTGCTGAAGCACCACAACACATTTAGTGGTAACATCAACGCTGCACCAAGGAAACCAAAGATACACATTGTTCACAGCAAATTTAAAAGTGTTAATTTTTGGGTGTTGGTCCAATTTAACACTAATAATAGTTAATTTAACACTAAAAATGGTTCATTTAACACTAAAAGAGTTACATAGTTGATATGTAACACTGACATGAGAGTTAAACCCAAGTGTTAAAAAGGAATGTTTCCTAATCAACTCTGTAGGAGTAATTTTGGACAAAATAACTCCTGAAAAGCTAAATCTGAACTCCCACAGTGGCTATAACACCTGCAGAGTTAATTTGCAGACTCCACCCATTTATTCTAAACGTTGGACTGGTAGTGACTGGCTGCAGAGAACTGCAGTGGGCAAGGTGCATTGTGGGAGTCATGTTTTTAGGAAATTTGTTCTATTTTGGGGTGTTTATGCATGTTTTTTTGGGGGGAGTTGTGTTGTTCTTAGTTACTACTTTGTTCACTGTTGCAAATGTGGTGTTACTTGTTGTGTCATGTTGGCACCATAAGTGAGGAGGCTGGTCACAGGAATGGGACTGCTGTGCCGTTCCACTGTCACCATAAAGGAGTGGAGCATGGTTCACACTAAATGATCAGGACTCTGCTCCTTGTGTTCCTCTCTCACTGGCTATCCACAGTCATGAGGGGTACAGAGCATGAGTTAGCTGGTGTTTTTCAGTGTGGCTGTTACACAACAACATGCTCAAATTAACACTGTCAGAGTTGATTTCAACACTTTTAAAGTGTCTATATGGGTCCACACCAGTAGGAGTTAATTTAACTCTTTTTGGAGAGTTGGTACTTTAACTCTGATTTAGTGTCAAAAACCAACTCTTCTGGAGTTAAAAATGTAACTCCAGAGTTAAGAGTTACTATATTAACTCCAACACCGGTGTTAAATTGTCAACTCCATTGTTAAGAGTTACTATATTAACTCTAACACCGGTGTTAAATTATCAACTCCACAAGAGTTGGTTTTTGACACTAAATCAGAGTTAAAGTACCAACTCTCCAAAAAGAGTTAAATCAACTCTTTCTGGTGTGGACCCATATAGACACTTTAAAAGTGTTGAAATCAACTCTGACAGTGTTAATTTGAGCATGCTGAATTTGCTGTGTTGGAAAGAGATTTAAAAAAGTATTAATCTGACGTCTCGGACACTGTTTAACTCTCAAATCAGACCAACAATAAAACATTTAAAACACATAATTCTATTTGCTTCAAATCCTTTGGCTTTAACCTTCAAACATCGTATTTTATCTCTGACATGAGAAACACCACTTGACATAAAGGCCAAACTATTTATTTAAACACCATTCAGCCACTATCTAGTCAATCGATTCACTTCAGACCGGGTGACTCAGGACTTTTCATTATTAGCCACCTGGCAGTTCATGCCCGTCTTTTCATTCTTGTCTCGATTCTGTTTCATGCACTGATTATTTTATATTTGCTTTATCCTGGCTGCTTGGTTCAATCAAGGCCACAATTCAGACCTAGAATGTGTTCCTGTTTTGCCATATTGCTGCTCACTGAGCCACCATACTCTTATAAAGAACTGTGAATGCTTTCTGTGGCAGAACACCTGATGTTCCTCTATAAAAATAAACTGTAGACATTCACCCCAGGATGTCATAAAGCAGCAGGTGCAAAATGACTCCTGTTT
>SSNS01000332.1:0-199391 GCA_006937985.1 Aphyosemion australe
GCTACATCAGGAGCCCCTCAGCAGCTAGAGGTAACGCCTTCTCACTTGTCTGTAATCATTTAGGTTTCCGTGACTTCTCCTGAACCAAACCTCTTCCTCTAGAACCGGAGCATGCAGAGTGCCGGTCCCAAGGACAGGCCATGGAAGTGCCTGATCACAACGGTGTTGGCTATCCGCGGGGTCCCCAGGGAGATGCCTACAGGTCCAGAGGGCAGCTACAGCGCCACCACACCATCCAGACCTGTGACGATGCCTACGTGAGTGAAAATCTGCCGTGGATCCTGGTAGCTGGTTCGGTCCAGATCCCATCAGAGTAACTGAAGCTGTTTTCAGAAGACACACCATGCTGGCTAATCAGCTTAATACTGCCGCCACGGTGTGTCTTATGAACGCACCATGGCGGCATAGCGATGCAGGAATTTTGCAGTTTTAGTGCCGCCACGCTTGGTAGTAATATTATAGCAACGCCGGACTTGTGAATGCACATTACGCCTTGGTGCAACAGAGGGTGGTGTCATGATCACGTGATGAATTAATGCCGAGCTCTGGCCAGAAACTACATTGAAAATGAAAGTAAACACGGGCATAAGTTTCACTTTTTAAACAGAATCAGCTGAGATGATAAACTGGAGCGATGCAGAGCTCCAGGAGCTTCTCTCTGTTGGAGCTGCAGCTCAGATCACCTGACAGCTCATGAGGACTGTGGAGGACAGACACCTGTAGGAACGGATTGTTAAAAAAACTTAAGGAGCGCGTCTTCGATCGCAATAAAAATAAAGTTATGTTCAAGATAAATGGAAGTCTGTGACAGTGCAGAGTAGAGGCTGACAATTTAATGGGATCCTAGTGGGTCACGTGAGTCCTGCAGGATTCCCGTGAAGTGGGAGTCAAATTATTTATAATCACGTTACTGGGACAAAACAGGAAAAATAATCAATGGGAGTGGGCAAGAGTGGGAATAAAAATAAATTTAAACGAGTTTCTTTTAAAATAATGTGATAATTTGCTCTGATTCTGTGACACAGACATTTTTTTCAATAATCCATCAGAGATCGTCTCTGCAGCTACAGCTGCTGCAGGAGCGCTTCTTATGAGCATTTTAACTGATCTGCTCTCGGTGCGCAGCGCACCGGGAGCTTTAAAGGTGTCCTAGAATGCAATTAATCAACTATCTAAAACAGAGCTTTGAGCCTCCAAAAAGCATAAGAAATTTTTTTTGGCTTTCATCTGTCCCAGGAGCCCTGATACAGGCCATTCTAAACCCCCTTACTCAGGCCTTCAGTGAAAAGAGCTGTTGACCCCTCCCACTCGGCCAGGACATGCTGATTGGTTGGTTTCCCCAGAAGGCCTCAGTCACATGCTGGTTTGAGGAGGCGTGGCTCCCCCTAGTGACGTGTTAAAGAAGGCTTTCTCAGAACAGAAGGTTTTCTCTCACCTTTTTCAACTTTCTAATTTACATAAAAAGTAGGTCAAACACGGCTTTAACTTTTTGGCATGCTACTGTTGACCACCCAAGCTGTCTTATTCAACAACAAGGAACATGTTGGTTTACATTCTAGGTCCCCTTTAATTAAAGCTGTATTACAAACACGAGGCAACTTAAGATCATTTGTTATTATTGTAATATTTGTGCTGAGCTAAAACGCCAGACAGAATGAGTTTATTAGAGTAGTTTAACAAACAGCTGAGATAAAACCACATCTCCAACTTTCAGTTTCACCTCAACCAGCCTCTCTTAAAGGAACAGTAACGGTAGACTACAAAAACACTCACTAACCCCTTATGAACCATTTCAACATTTAGAACTATTTTCATATATACTCTGTTGTTTCTGGTGTTTCATAATAAATTATAATAATTATATGATTGCGAATCATTTCCTGATAAATTCTGGACCCTAACCCTAAAATCACATTGATGGTTATTTTTTAAAATTATGTCGGCAGATTATTTTCACAATAAAAATATGTATAATATGTAAAGGTCAGAGGTCACTACAGAACCTAATTTTAAGTTACAAATCTGAAGCCCGTGAGGACATTGTCCTACATGGTTCAAAAATGTCCTGCATCGTTGCAACCACTGGTCACTGACTAGCAGCTGATTTGTCACTATAAGTCACATGACCAGCACTGAACTCATCTCTCAATGCACAGCCACGAGCCGCCACATTTGACAATATGGACAGAAACAAAGATGAGTTGGAGGAGCGAATTAAGGGGAAAATACCTGCATCACCATAGAAACGCTGTCATGGATCTGAAACTTTACAGTTTTCTGGGAGTTGTCAGTGACGGAGTGGAAACACCTTACACCGTTGTGATTGTTTTTTGGTTTGTTTAGAATCACCACCTTAAAAAACACCTGCTGGGAGTGGGAATCATGTTATTGGGATTGGGATGGGAGGAAATTTGTTTTTCCTTGCTTTCTGGGATTGGGACAAGAGGATTTTTTTTACAATGGGAATGGGTAGGGAATGCAAAGAAAATCCATTCCCATGTCACCCTCTAGCACAGAGACCGCCCCACACCCCCTGTATATCGCCATCGCAGAATGTTTTGTGAAAAGCACATGATCACGCCACATTACCGCCACAGTCTGACCACTTATGGACAACCAAAGCTCCCTGATGCCTAATAAAATCATAATAATTTTATTTCCTGCTCAGGATCAGGCAGAGCCCATGTCTGGAATGAGCCTCCTGGCCGGAAAGGCGCTCAGCTCTGCTCGCATGTCAGACATCCTGAGCCAGACGTCGCTGACAGGAAGTCAGCAGCTGCACCAGCGGGAAGAGTCAGGTCAGTAAAAGATGTTGTCAGAGCTTTTGTTCATTTATTTTGTTGATCAGAGCCCATATAAGATGTGTTTGTCATGCAGTGTGTGACGTTGAGGGGGAGCTCCACGCAGCAGGCTGCTATCCCTCGTCCTGCACCAGTGATATGCTCCTGAGCTACAAACCCCCCGACCTGCAGTACAGCATGGAGCAGGCTGGGGTCTAACACAGGTACACACACCTGGCGTCATGCTCATTTGGGCTAAAATCTAATATAAAGATTAAATCATGTTGTTTCACACTAAACGTGTCCTGTTCTGTTATGGTGGAAAAATAAAATCAGCATTCAGCAGGGAAATATTTAGATCCGAGTGCAGCTGAACAGGACTTACTCACCTACATATACATGTTTCACATGAGAGGAAAGAAGTAAACCGTCTCCTCTTCATCAGTTCAGACAGCAGCTTACCTGTAAATGTCCTGTCCAGGCCTGGTTCTGCCACAGGCAGCAGCACCGTTAACCCTTCACTTCCCAGGTAGCAGGTCTGTTCTGATGCTAAAATCAGGTTTTATCAGAGAAAAAGGTTCATTCTGAAGTCGTTGGAGGCTTTTAAAACTGTATTTATTAGAGATGGGCGATATTGGCTCATCTACTAATATCCAATATGCCAGNGTCTACTGGTGCTGTCAGGCACGCATGCGTCAACACTGTGGCCATCTTGTGTTTGGTTTCAGTCTCCCAGACCGGTCCGGTCCAGGTAGGAAAGAAAGACGGAACACTAAAGACTAGAAATGTCAGTCCTACCTGTAAATACGAGTTTAATGAAGCATATAAAATAAAATAGATGAACTTTGTGCGCATGGAGCAACGAAACAGTAGAGGGTGAACGGTAATCACGTAACATGCGACAGGTCACCATGACAACAAGGGCTTTTACGTTAGATAGGTAACAGGAGTCTCGTCTCTGTATGACGCTGAATCCAGGATGAGTGGATAAAACTAGACTAACCAGTCATGATCAGATAAACTTTGATTAAACATTTCAAAAACATGAAATTAGGAAGATGAAGTCACTTGTCTTAAACAAGGTGACCGTCGTCAACCTTCTGTTGGACACATGTCGCCCTCTTGTGCCTGTTTGGTGGTACTACAATTGGTTAGACAAATCTTGACAGATTTTTCTAATGGTTGAAAGAAAAGAAAATATCTGTAATAAAACCAGTTTTGATCAAAATAAAAATACACCAATGCACCTAACACCTTCACTCTCTTGTAAAAAAAAACCATCCTCTAATACAGCGGTTCTCAAAATGTTTTCTTTGAGGACCCCCTTGCCCATGTCCAAGACAAGCCAGGACCCCCAACCCCAACTCCTACGTGCAAAAAACACATTAAATGTGATAATTTAAAAAATGTATACAGACATACAGAGTTATAACTTTTATATGGAGTTCTGTGTATACTGTAGGGTGTGTTATTGGGATTTTATAAATGTAATTTTTACAAATAAAATCTAGCTAACCTCAGCAAAGACAATCTTGTGGGGACCCCCTTGGGGGTCCCGACCCCCAATCTGGGAACCCCTGCTCTAATATCTCCTTTTTGACTGAAAATCCAGTTTAAATAAACCCTTCAGGTTTGAACCATAATGTTTCATTTGTTAGAGCAAATTTAAACTAGGTCACAGTTCCACACATGTCTACGCCACACGCTCGCCCTGTGCACTAGAGCAGAAGATCTCAGACTGTCTCTCTGTGACTAAATCAGCGTAACTTGTATATTATTGTAGAGGAGGCCTTATGTTTGCTGTTATCTGTTCATGGAGTTGGCTCACCTCAAGAATCATCTCAGCCAATGAAAGGAACGACCTAACTTCAGGTTAAACTCGAAAAAGAAGAATACCATGCAAAAGTTAATTTCAGTCATTCAAATTAAAAAGGTGAGACTGACATATTAGATGGACTCATTACACGCAAAGCCAGATACTTTGAGCCTATTAATAATTTATTAGAGTAAAATCCTCTAAATCTGCCGTGGATTTAGTTTCGCCTTGTTGCCACCAGAGGGAGTAGCTAGATGCTGAGTCATGTCCTCACCTGTTAACGTTTTGAGGAGCCCTTCAGTCATTCTGTTGTTTTAAAACACCTCTAATGTTAAAAACGTCATAGTTATTTTATCAACTTTAACAATACAATAAAGCATAAAACATTATTTACACAAAAGTTGGTGATTTACTGCAAAAACTAGTGTAGAAACTAGCTACAGTAGCATACACCAAGATTGGAATAGTTTTAAGACATTGTGAGTTGATAGCTGTCAGAAATAATTTGTTTTTCTAAACAATTTACAACAGGTAACTTTCCTCAGATGTGATAAATCATTTTATAATTCAGGTAGTGCAACCTGCAATAAACTAAAGTCAGTATTAGTTCATTTTGATCAAAATAATAGTTATAACAACAGTTTAGTAGTTATTTTGCTGCATAAACTAATAGTCAGGAGAATTCCTCTGCCACATTCATCTCATTTAAAAGTGTATTTAACTCTGAATTCACACTTTTTGATCTGAAGTCCTGCAAAACTCTCTAAGGAGATGAATAGCTGAAAGCCTAAATGTATTCAGCTACTTCTGTGCTACTGAGTAAAACACTAAGTTACAAAAAAGAAGGCTCCATCACTTCAGGAGCTTTTACTTCAGATGAACACTGGTTTCATTTCTCACTAATATAATTAAAATAAAAATCACAAAAATAAATAAATAATAAAAAGCAAGGCAAACTTTATTATATACTTTCATACTCTGCATTTTACAAATAAACACTTCTAACATTAGTATATTAACGTTCGTTTAACTGAAATGTAATCAGGGATGAGGAATTCAATGGAAGAATAACTTTGCAAACAAACAAAAACAGGAAGAGAAAATCTGATCGTTAATGGCTCTGTACTTGGTCCTCTGCTTTTCAACCTTTATTTGCTCCCACTTGGTGCTATTTTTAGGAAATATGGGCTGGACTTTAATTTCTATGCTGATGACTGTCATGTCTATGCTCCCATGAAAGTAAATGAAGTAGCTTTATTGTGTCTTCATGAGGTTAAGGATTGGATGAGTTGTAATTTCTTGCAGATTAATGACTCTAAGACTGAGTTAATTATGCTTGCACCGAGTGGTGCTCCTGTTGTTTCTCAGTGTTTGTTCAATGGCCTTTCTTATTGTTCAAAGGATGTTGTGTCTAATTTGGGTGTTAAGGTTGATTCTCAGCTTAATTTTGATTTACAAGTTAATAATGTGGTTCGATCATGTTTTTTTTCACCTAAGAAATCTTTATAAGGTGAAGTCTTTTTTGTGCAGGAATGATCTGGAGAAGATTATACATGCTTTTATAACTTCTTGTGTAGACTATTGCAATAGCATAAATTTTGGCATTAACCATGGGAGTATTGCTAGGTTGCAGCTAGTTCAAAATGCTGCAGCATGTCTTTTAACTGGCACATGTCGATTTGACCACATCACTCCAGTTCTAGCCTCTCTTCACTGGATCCTGGTTAAGTTTTGTGTTCAGTTCAAGATTTTGGTTTTGGCTTATAAATGCTTGAATGGCCTTGCACCTATTTACCTTTCTGACCTTCTCGTGCCTTATGTTCCATCTCGTGGACTTAAGTCGGCTGACCAGCATAGACTGAATGTCCCTAGGGCGAGACTACAGAGAAGAGTTTTTAGGTCTTTTTCAATGGCAGCACCTACTCTGTGGAATATGTTGCCAATAACCATTAGGCAGACATCTTCTGTTGTCATCGTAAAAGCTGCTGAAGACTTATTTTTATTCCATAGCCATGACCATTCTAAAATAGAAGTAGCAGCAACCATCTCCAGACCAAGCCTCTCCCTTCAAACCTTACACTTCAGGAAAGGAACGCAATTGATTGAACCAATAAATTGGTAGTATGTTCTTTAGTGTTTACTTTATATAAAATTCTCATAGCTTTCATTGGTAATGCAAACAGAGGATTAGTATAGGTTTTATAATATTCTTAGACCACTAATTAGCCTACAAACCATATATTCTATAATACTTCCCAGAAGAAAATATATTTGTAACATTAATGAAACTTCACAAAAAAGCTTTGGTCCCAGCACTGAGCCTTGGGGGACTCCACGTTAAATTATTTGAAAGTCTGATATTTCCTTTTCTATTTGTAAGAATTGATTCATTTTAGTCAAAAGCTACTTAACCAGTTGTGAACTGTCCTCTCATTCCACAATTAATGATTTGGAGGGTAATATCATGTGGTCAATGGTATCAAATACTTTACATAAACACCCAAATTGTATATCGTTTCCTTTCTATTACTGCTGTAATTTCTTCTGATAGTGCAAGGGATGTTGACTTGTTTGACCTAAAGCATAATGACTCCTGTTCAGCAATTTATTCTATTATCAATAAAACTATCTAATTTCTGGACAAAGCATTTTTCTAGCGCTTTAGAAAACTGGGAAAGCTTCAGAAAATACACAAATAAACACAACTAAAACCTACGATCAGCAAATCACTAAATCTGTTATACTGAACTCTGCAAAACATCTTATGCACGTTAGCTCCTTTGGGAAGAAACATGACATCACAGAGAGAGCTGGTTCCTGCTCACTTCAAAAAAGCAAAGCCACATCCAAATGATTTATTCCAGAGGGTTATAGTACCAAGCTTCCAACATGAAAGACAAAGGCAGGAAACAATTCTTGGTTTTTCATAGCTCAAAAAGCCCAAATTCAGGCCAAGACTCACGTATATCTCAAAGGTAAGGGACACCCCATTGAGGGCAACTATATAGAGAGAAGAAAGACAGTTTTCCTAAAGCCTCTTTCACAAAACAATTTCCAGATAAGGCAGCAAAGATCACCTCTCTTCAGCTGTTCTCTGACATTTCATGAATCACCAACTGATCCAGCCATGCTCTGCAAACATGTGAGCTTTAAACAACAAACCTGGCCCAACACAACTAAAGGAGAGGATGTGATGTCACGAGCACATGCTTCTCCCATTCTAAGCCAGATCTGTGCATGGATCTCCAAATGATAATCCAAAGTAATCTGCAGTTTTTTTTGCTTTGTATTTAGTTGCTGGTCGTATAATAAACTAAACCCAGGCCACAACTAAGATGAAGTAGTTCCTGAATAAACGTACTGTGCACTTGAATCCTGCCAGTTTTATTGAGTTGTAATTAAAAAACTCTGATTTGGGGCCTAAAGGACCCACCAGTTAGAACACACCAATGAGTCTTCTGTCACAATTTGGACCCACCCCAGTTATAGCAGACACCTGACTCCGCTGATAAGCGTCAGGTAGACCTTCATAAACCTTCTACACATGCAGGTGATTATCTGCTCCCAGCTAATGTTGCAGAGCCTGCAGCACACATGAATTACCTCCAGGGCTAGCAGAACCCTTGGGGCTTGGCCTATTGAACAAAATTAATTCAGAAAAAGTATGGAGCTTTACATGGTTACTTAATTCATATTTTACTGTGTGCGCGTGTTTATGTGTGTGTATGTGTGTTTGTGTATATGTGTGTGTATGTATATGTGCGTACGGGTGTGTTTGTGTGCGTGCATGTGTGTTTGTGTGTGTGTGTTTAATGTGACAAGGAGAGAAATCCTTTCTGCCACAGGCAGACAATGTGTTTCCCTGATTGCAGGATGGTGCAGGCTTGCATTTCTTCCACTTCCTTATGTCCATTGGTGGGTAGGTTGTGGTAAAAGTTTGACCGTGTGCCATAAATCATCAGGTATAAACACAGTCTCATTATTCTAGCACAGGGGTAGGGAACCCTGGTCCTGGAGAGCTGCTATATAGCAACGTTTTAGAGGTTTCCTTGCTTCAACACACCTGATTTTAATCAGCAGGTGATTTACAGGCTTCTGCAGAGCCTGATGAGCTGCTGAACAGGTGATTCAACTGGCAGCCTGCCACTCTGAAGTTGCAAGTGTGGTATTCTGGCCACAGAGGGCGGTGGGGGTCTGAGTAACATTTCATCAATCCCGTAAAGGATAATTTTAGCACAAACTGTTTCAAGAAATTATTTAAAAATATAAAAAAGTTGCATAGTATGGCTTTAAATTTGCATGTCCCAACCCACTTCCAGACACTGAGACTTTTAGATAGCACATAACACTTAGAGATAACACTTCACGCTGGTGCTAAGCTACAATTTACACATGAGCTGATTAATTGACTAACGACCAAAATAGTTGATGATTAGTTGACTAACAAAAGAATAGTCTTTTGCAGCCCTAATACAAAGTTTCATTTGCTTTATAGAGGCTGAAAGAATAGTTTCCAACAGTAAAAAATAATCTAGTCCCAGGTGATTATTGTTAGTATTATAATAATAATAATAATAATAATTCATCAATCTTATATAGCGCTTTGTTAGGACACTCAAAGACGCTGCATGCACTCACACATTCACACACTGCTGATGATGGTAAGCTACTGAGTAGCCACAGCCGCCCTGGGGCGGTCTGACAGAAGCGAGGCTGCATTGTTGCGCCATCGGCCCCTCTGACCACCACCAACAGAGGCAATTCGGGTTAAGTGTCTTGCCCAAGGACACAACGACGGCGACAGATCGAGTGGGACACGAAAAATATATATATATTAATATAGTATTATTATACAGGAAGGTAGAGCTGACAATCATCAGCTTAGAAGTGTAAATTGATGTTACATTTTCTTAGTACTAAACACAGCGGTAGAGGACAAATTGAATTAAGCAGGGGGCCTAACACAGACCAATGGGGGACCCCACCTCACTTCAACAGGGCCTACTTGGAAGAGCAAGTGCCATAGAGATGGTCAAATTTCCATTGGATACAGCCTCATTCCAAAATCTATTATTCATTTATTTTCCTCAAAACTCTTAATGACAATGTGAAAAAAAGTTTTTGGGAGATTTTTTGCAAATTTATTAAATCACATATCCAGGGGTCCATCTCACCTTCCACCATGGCCCGAGCCCCCTCACAGACAGCAACACACCAGCAAAGTTTTCATAACTTGATCTCAAAGAAGCAGAAATCCTTGCAATGATTGTGTGACTCTGCCTTGCTGCCACTAGGCTACACCATTTCTTTATGACCCACTTAGTCCTCGGAGAAAAACATAGACACGTGAGAACTGTGAAGGAACTGGCAAACAGGGTTCATGCTGTGAGAAAGATCAGGAGGGTATGCAGGAGGTGGTGAACACAGAATACAGCAGGGAATGAGAACATCTGAGGTCTGTCAGGGAAGACTTGGTGCAGGTTGGGAAGAACAGCCTGAGCTGGTTTCTCTGAAGTCAGCACTGAAAGCAAGCAGACACACACATGCAATCTCACAAGCATCAGATCCTCATTCATAGACAATAGATGGACACGAGTCTTACCCTTACACACTAGAAATTCACTGCATGCACACACACAGCATAGGAGCTATGAGTCATTTTCATCCAAAGCTGTCTCTGTCTCTCTGAGATCAGCTTTCAAACTTAGCAGCAGCCATTTTACAGCTTGTGGTGACAGCTTATAGAAAGATATATTCTCCCCTCTGCACCCAGTCATAAACCAACCATCTCCTGGCTGCTGCTTCACATTTAATGGGCACAAATGGGAGCGCTATTGATCCTCTCAACTAACTCTCACTGTGAAAGAAAGTTCCGTTTATCAAAAAATGTCAAACTATCCCCCGAATGATTCACTGCAGACTGACAAAACAATCTTTCTATTTCAGACTCACAGGTGAGTGCATTTCTATTCTTTGGGTCTCTGAACTGACACAAGTGGCTAGCAGGTGAACAGGTCACCATTTCACTGCCTGTAGCTCCACCCAATGAGGAGAAACAAATGCAGAAAAAATATAAGAAACATTTAAGTTTAGCATTTAGAGTTTAACATTATTGGCCTCTGTTGGTTTTTAACATCAGGTTGGTTCTAATTTGTTGCTGAAGAGCACTGCCTGTATGGGCCTGGGTGAGGTTATTGTGGTAATAGTTTAGAAAATTTGTCATGCACAAACCTGAAAGTTTTACTTGGAATTAGGTTTCAGTGCCTCCCAAAATGGTTTTAATTAGCTTTTTATTTTAAAGTAGGACTCCATACAGCACTGAGCTAAACACACACCTGTGTTCAGTATAGGTGTAACAAATCAGGTTAGCATTCCACTGGACTTAGTTTAATCCTTTACTTACTACATTTGGCCTGTTTTTAAAATAATTTATCATTTAAACTGAAGAATAAACTCAAAAATATTTATATGGGAATTCCATCATCAGTAGCAGACAGATTGTGATTTTGGCTCAGGATTAAACTATGTAAGGCATGAAGTGCCTCCACCCTGTTCCAGTCTAAAAGCACTACCCTACATTTAACAGGAAACCTTTCAATGATTACTATAAAATAAAAGCATATAGAACACTCTAAACCCAGATAAGTAGAGTTTACTTAAAAAAACTCAGGTCACGCCCTCCTTAAATTTTTTAAGTAATGAAGCATTAGTTGAGTGAGTGCAGCAGACTACGTTCAATACACTTCGTTTCCCTTCAGAACCTCCTCATCGAGCTCAACCAGCAACAGCCAAGCATGAGTGCTCCCCCCGCCCGCGGCTGTGCGGAGGTCCGCCTCCCAGACTATCCAAGACCCTTTTAGATAAGACACACCGTGCCGGCAAATCAGCGTAATATTACCTCAACCGTGTGTCTAATAAACGCACATTAAGCCTTGGCGCAACAGCGGGTGGTGTCATGATCACGTGATGAATTAATGCCGAGCTCCGGCCGGGAACTATATTGAAAATAAAAGTAAACACGGGCATAAAAAGTTACATTTTATAAACAGACTCAGCTGAGATGATAAACTGAGCGATGCAGAGCGCTGGGAGCTTTTCTCCGTTAGAGCTGCCTGCAACTCAGATCATCTGACATCTGACAGCTCACAGGGACACCGCATCGCCCCCACCGCTCCTCGGATCCACGAGTGCCCAGACGCCGGACCTTCTCCCAAACTCCAAACTCCTTGTTCCCTGCTATGCTTCGCTCAGCAGAGCCGACACTAATATATCCCTCCACTGCATACTGTAACCCTTTTTGCATCTATCGGGATCATATTGAGGACGAATTGCTCCAAAAAATGTCGCTGACACGCATCTGTCTACTTCTTTCCATCACGGAAATCTGCGGAGCTGCAGTATTTGATCCACTTATTGTCGGAGTTGGCAACAGTAACTAAGGGGGGCGGGGCTCGGCGAAAGGTCAATTGAGTGAAATGGACATTTTGAGTTGAATGTACTAGTTACAGAGTTACAGTAACTAAAGATACTTAGTTGAAACAACTATTAAACACCCATTTATATAACTCAGCTTGTTTTTAAGCATTACTTTATTTCCAATTAGCCTTTCGCCGAGCCCCGCCCCCCTTAGTTACTGTTGCCAACTCCGACAATAAGTGGATCAAATACTGCAGCTCCACAGATTTCCATGATGGAAAGAAGGAGACAGATGCATGTCAGCGACATTTTTTGGAGCAATTTCTCCTCAATTTCATCCAGATGGAGGCAAAATGGGTTTCAGTATGCAGTGAAGGGATATATTAGTGTCAGCTCCGCTGAGCGAAGCATAGCAGGGAACAAGGAGTTTGGGAGAAGGTCCGGCGTCCGGGGACGCGTGGATCCGAGGAGCGGTGGCGGCGATGCGGTGTCCCTGTGAGCTGTCAGATGTCAGCTGTCAGATGATCTGAGCTGCAGGCAGCTCTAACGGAGAAAAGCTCCCAGCGCTCTGCATCACTCAGTTGATCATCTCAGCTGAGTCTGTTAATAAAATGTAACTTTTTATGCCCGTGTTTACTTTCATTTTTAGTTCCCGGCCGGAGCTCGGCATTAATTCATCACGTGATCATGACACCACCCGCTGTTGCGCCAATAGGCTTAATGTGCGTTTATATAAGACACACGGTTGAGGTAATATTACGCTGATTTGCCGGCACGGTGTGTCTTATCTAAAAGGGTCTTGGATAGTCTGGGAGGCGGACCTCCGCTCAGCCGCGGGCGGGGGGAGCACTCATGCTGTTGCTGGTTGAGCTCGATGAGGAGGTTCTGAAGGGAAACGAAGGAGACACGACTACTATCGAAGCTAATGCTTAGTAGTAAATTAGGCTTAGCTTCATCATTTTGTTTGGAGCTGTCGGATAGTAACGGTTGCTATGATGTGTGATTGGACAATAGCCGTTCTGGGGGCGGGGCCGGCAAAAGGCTAATTAAACCAATATTTACATTTTAACTGACACTGACAGATGCCAGCTAACTCATGCAACACATGACTGCAGGCAGTCAGTGAGAGTTGAACTCATGGTTACTGAGACCAGAGGCTTTAGTGACAACCACCACCTTACTATATACAGAAGAACAGCACAGTGGTCTCTTTCCTGAGACCTTCCTCCTCACTTATGGTGTCAACATGACAGAACAAATAACCCCACCTTTGCAACACTGAACAAAACAATAACCAAGAAAAACACACAAGACAACACAACACAACCTCCCACACACAATAAACATGCATAAACACCCCCAAATAGAACAAAATAGCTAAGAAAATGACTACCCACAATGCACCTCACCCACTGCTGCTTTCACAGTGGGTGGGGTCATTTTTTAAATCTATAAATTGCAGTTTTAAGATGACTAAACTCTGGTCATTGGCCTAAGGCTTCAAACATGGGGTAGAAAACTTGCTTGTTAGAACTTCAGTGCAGCTGAGTTCTTCCTCTTTGTTCTGTGTGTCTCTGTTCTGTCTCTAAAGAGTCAGAGCTCCTCAGCATCTGGTCAGAACTGGTATGAACCAGGTTTTTGGAGGTTGCAACCAAGCAAACTTGATTATTTGAAGTAGTCTGAACTCAGACATATAAGCTAGGCCATTAAAAAGTACAGTTTGCTCAAATTTATAAGTGGTATTAAAATTACATGTGTTTAAGTAATGTGAACTCAGTTTGTTTAAGTAGAGAGTACTGATTGGACTTCAAAACACAATTACAATAAGAAAGGACATGAAACAGGTCAGCTAACTCAGGATTAACAAGTAATGTTAATAATTTAGAAACATTTAAGTAATGTGAACAAGATCATTTGAGTTTAATCAAAATCTGGGTTTACAGTGAAGCAAACACGTTCTAACAACTCCTTACCAGTGTTGGGAGTAACGCGTTACAAAAGTAATTAATTACTGTAATGCATTGCTTTTGTCTGTAACGCGGTAATGTAAGGCATTACAGAAAAAAAATCAGTAATATTTTACTCGGTACAAATGTCAGTAACGCGCGCATTACAACGCATTTTCAACCAGGAATCAATTAGTGAGTTTTCTTCAGGGTTCTAATTACGTGGGAGCCTGAATAAAGGTCCAGTTTTGATATGACATTATTTATATGAACTCCAGCGCACCAGGACTTCTATTGAGCAGAGAGGACAGAGACCGCTGATCAGATGCGCTCCAGCTGCGCGCACCACAACCTCAGTAACATTCTCAAAGTCACGCCACCAAAAAAAAAAAAACATTTAACACGCGATCGTTCATGTCCGCTTTCTGGCACTTTCTCTTTTACTCATGCCTGACCCGCGCTGCCTCAGTGGAGCTCATCAGTGCCCAGGTGACACCTGCGGCGTGCAGCGCACATTTCGCTATTTTTGCGGTGCAGATCCCAGAGCTGCTTAGTTTAAAAGTAGGCTAGCTCATTATGTGGAAAAAGTAGGAAATCCAGGAAGCAGTTTTTCTGGAGAATTGAGAGGAGATACAAGATAAGAGAGAGGACAGGAAAATAGTCAAATAAAAAACAAGAAAACTAAATAAAGTTCTTGAAAAGGAAAAACTAGGTAGATTTTTACCCACTACAAATGTTTAGCAACATAAAGCAATAATTTATAAGCATGTAATATTTATTTATTTCATAAAATTCAGATCACTTTCAAAACTCAGGTCCACACCCAGGGCCGTATCCAGGCATTTGGGGACCAAGGCAAAATACAGGGTGGTGGAGCCACCCCCTTCCCCCCACACACCGTTTACACGCTCAGTTAATAGCACGTTAAGCGTACAAATTTTTGTTGCATTTCTTTCATACAAATTCATTTTCTGGGGGTCCCAGCCAGCTTTGGACACTTTCATGCCCAGGGACAATCATCCTCCAGCCCTGGAGGTGATCAGAAGGACCTGCAGAGCAAAATCTTTTGGCTTATGCTACAGTGTGTCTAGATTTCTGAGCTACACAAGATCAGCAGAAGAGAAACGTCCACGCAAAATGTTTTACTTCCTGTAGTCAGACAGAGCAGAGAGTGAACCTGCAGCTGATCTAACGTTAGATAGAACATTCTTCTCCAGATGGGCATATGCCCGTTACTTTAAGTTTGTGATGAATAAGGATATGAAGAACATTGTAGTCAAATGCTCTTTACACCTAAAGAACTGTTATTTTATCTGACTGTTTTAACCACAACCCCTAGCCCAGTTTGATACCACATCACCTTCCACTGGATGTGTAATGAGCTACTTGAGCGTCATGAGCTACATTTAGATTCCCAAATCTATATTATTTTGGTGAAAGTAACTTAAAGTAATGCAAAAGTAGTGTAATGCCTTACATTTTAAAATTAGTAATATTATAATGTAACAAATTACTTTAAAATGTGAGTAACAAGTAATAAATAATGCATTACAGTTTTGAAGTAACTTGCCCAACACTCAGTGGCGGCTCGTCCATAGGGGGCGCTAGGGCGCCGCACCACCAGTCTCACAGGAAGAGGAAGAAGAAGAGAGGAATCACAAAATGTATTTAAAAAAACATAAAATTTAAACTAAACGATCTATACACCTTATGGGCTGTAAGTGCTGTGTGTAATCTGCATTTAATTGTAGTTTATTAAAGTTAATACTTTTAACACGGCCGAAACGTCGACGTACTTCCTGTCACGTGTCCTCTCGCGGTCGCAGCCATAGATATCATATAAACACTAGATGCCTTACCCGCGCTCTTTGTCGATTGGACGAACGTCCCTACGCAGCGGCCATCTTACCTCGGACAGCTGCCCCCTTTCATAACATTGGTGTCAATGGTGAATGTACTATTTAAATAACTCTAACTTGCTCAATTTTCAACCAAATTTCAAATGGTTTGGTTTGTTATAAACGCCAGAGATGTGGCTGTAAAATATGACGGATTTGGCCCATTAATTTAAAAATGTTAAAGTATGTCCTATCAAGCCTATGTGCTATAAGGTTTGTAATAATGCAACCCGCTTGCAAATCCGTTAATATTTAATCGAGTTAAGAGTGTTTTTGTTTAAGTTGTTCACTCACCTTCCATCTGCTACCATTGAGAACGGAACGTAAGCTGTCCGAGGTAAGATGGCCGCCGTGTAGGGACGCTGTCGACTCCCAGTTAAGGCATCTAGTGTTTATATGATATCTATGGTCGCAGCAATCTTTACCATTGACTTGCTTAAAGGGATATGGACTTTGAAATTTTCATGCTCGCTATTGCCCCCTCAGGCCAAACGTGTAACTGCAGCTTCAATAGTAAGCTCGTGCACGAGGCATGCATGCTGTAAGTGCACACTCCTGAATGAAAACAACAGCTGAGTCAGTCCTGCTGCTGATGGCTCTTCTAAATTGTCTTTCAAATGATTTCCTTTATGCTGATGTGCAACTGGAAAACCACACGACAAGGCAGTAGCACAAGGTGCTCTCAATGGAGCAACGATAGAAAGACACCAGCAGCTTCTGAGAGATGTTATTTTTCTTGAGGCATCTAAGGAAGTAAAGTCTTCGCTGAGCCTTCTTTACCAACTGTGTAGAGTTCACACCCCAGGACAGGTCGTCAGCGATGTGTACACCCAAGAAACAGAAATCTGACACTGTCTCCACACACTCCCCATTAATGTAAAGTGGGTTGATAGCAGTTTTCTTTTTCCTGAAATCCACAACAATTTCCTTGGTTTTTGCTGTATTCAGGAGCAGATTGTTGTCAGTGCACCATGCTTCCAATCTCTCCACTTCATGCCTATAGGCAGACTCGTCTCCCCCAGAAATGAGCCCCACCACAGTGGTGTCGTCTGCAAATTTGATGATAGTGTTACTGTTGTGTACTGGGGCACAGTCGTGTGTGTACAGCGTGAAGAGCAGGGGGCTCAGCACACAGCCCTGGGGGGAGCCAGTGCTGACAGTGATGGCTGAAGAAATATGGGAGCCCATCCTAACCCTTTGTTTGCGGTCTGTCAGAAAATCTTTTATCCAAAGACAGGTGGAATAGGGTAGTCCCAGGTCTGACAATTTGCACATCAGTCTTTGGGGGAGGATAGTATTAAAAGCAGAGCTAAAGTCAACAAACAGGAGGCGTGCATAATTCCCCCGATGCTCCAGATGGGACAAGGTAGCATGAAGAGCAACAGCAACAGCATCCTCCGTAGACCTGTTTGCTCTGTAGGCAAATTGGTGCATATCGAGGGTAGAGGGGATGAAGGACATGATATGATTCCGGACCATTCTTTCAAAGCACTTCATCAGAACTGGAGTAAGCGCTACAGGCCGATAATCATTCCAGCTGGTTATGAATGATTTTTTTCGGTAAGGGAACTATGGTGGAGGATTTCAGACAGAGTGGCACTGAGGCCTGTGACAGTGACAAATTGAAGATCTTTGTGATAACCCCCGCCAGTTGTTCTGCACAATTCTTCAGCACTCGTCCAGGTACGCCGTCAGGACCTGCTGCCTTCCTGTAATTGATAGCCAGGAGCGTGCGTCTCACCTCATGTTCCTGCACTCTAAAGTGTGGAGTGGTGTTACTGTGAGCCGCTGTTATTGCAAGTTCATCATCAATCTGTGGTGGCTGCACCTCAAAGCGGGCAAAGAATTGATTCAGCTCCTCTGCTATTGAGGCACTACCTACAGTAGCTCCCTGATTTGTCCTGTAGTTAGTAATGTGCTGGACCCCCTGCCAGACCTGCCTACAGTTGTTGCTGTCCAGGTGCTCCTCAATCCTTCTCCTATAGTCCTTCTTAGCCTTCTTTATACCCCTCTTCAGATTAGTGCGTGCCACACTGTAGAGGGACTTATCACCAGACCTGAAGGCGATATTTCTTTCCTTAAGCAGCCGCTGGACCGCCCTTTAGTTAGCATTAGTTGGGTTCTGTGCAGGTTACTATTGTAAGCAGAATTTTAGCATATTGAGTGAAAAATAGCACATATAATTGTTAGCCTATATAATAATTATAATTGTTATATAATAATTATAATTGTTATAATTGTCAGCTTCATCCAGGCCAATGCAAGGAAGTTGGTCAACCTTATCATGTGATGCACTCCTATTGCACAAGAAAAATACATTTTATATAATCAGTGAATAGAAAGTGAGAGTGGGATGTTACTACGGTATTAAAAAAAAACAATAAAACATACCTTATTGATATTGGAGATACATAATCTGAATCATACGGGTCTAAAGCTCCTTCCTTCTCTTTCCAGCTCTAGTCTGGAAGTAAAAACAGCAGCAAAACATGATTATATATACTGACATATAGCCATTGCATTTCTATGAGAATAATTTGTTACTTACACAATGTTTCCAAACTATTGGCTTGTTCCTCATCTAAAGAGTTCTTTCAGCTCCATCGATTTGATGCTACAAAAACAAACAGAAAACATCAATTACAAAAACATAGGTAATGAATCAAATGATAAAAGCCCTGCATGTTTCTGCATTTACCAAGACTTCTCATAAATGATAACCAGGACTGCTGTATAATTTATTCAATTATCCTATCTTCTGTCTGATGAACAGAAGCTGGGATGTTTATGCCCACAAAGTTTTTCTTTTTTGCTCCAACAACACACTCCTCTGGTTATGACTTTTTATTTCTTTGTGCTTGCTCCTGATCTATTGCCTCTCCACCTGCATGTATCCACCTGTCTGTCGGCACATCTGACGCTGGTCAGATGCTGCGTGTTGTCATTGAGGGAACGTGCACGGTGTCGGATAACTCTTCTTTTTTCTCTCTCTCCTCTTGCCTGGGCTGACGGGAGCTGACGGAGCTGTACGCGCGGCGCACATCCTCTCCAAATGCGCAAAGGCGCATTTGGAGAGGATGCTTTGCTTTGCGCAAATTGTGTCCCTCTTGTAGCGTGTGTTCTGCCTATCGGGAGGGGCGGGTCAGCGGCGCTGGGGGGGAATGTGTTTACTTGGAGACGGACATATTTTTGCAGAAATCTCGGAGATTTCCACTAATAAATGAGCGGTAATGGTTGGTACCGGTACTCATCCTACCCTGGAAAAAAAAGTCCCAGTGCGCTGAGAAGTAAAAATAAGAATAAGACTAATATTAATATCCTGACCAGCACCGACTCTGATGGAGACACGCTAAACAAGCAGCCTAAAATGTTCCTACTATGATATAGGTAAGCCCCCAGTTTGCTTTGAAAGCACCCACAACCCTAACCCCACATGTATTTAGTAATAATGTCTTACCTGTCCAGCAACAATGATGCCAACTGCGGGTCTTTTGTCTCAGCATTTTCCACTACTAAAATGCCGGGCGGACCGATGTTTATCCTCGTTCTTTGTCTTCGGCGACCAGACTCGTGTTTTGCCCTTTTTGTCGCGCTGGAATACACTCTTGGGTTCTTTGTCTTGTTTGGGGTCTGGGCTGGAGTTTCGCTGGTGCTTGAAGCAGCTCTCTTCCTGTTTTTGGCTGAATCAGCTACCAAAACCACCTCTCGCTCTACCGCTAAGCTACAGCTAGCAAACAAACGCTGCGGGCGCGTGAGCGCGCATGACGTCATCACGCATTACCCTGCCTCTGGAGGACACTGGGGAAGCCCTCTTGTTCGACCCGAACACAATCTTTTCTGTGAGTTTACAGGTCTACAGAGGCAATCACAGTGAAAATGCCAGGGCCCTCATTTATCAACCGTACTTACGTACAGATCTGTGCGTATTTCGTGCGTGGGAACGATTTTGCGCATTGTGTGGTATTTACCAATTTGTACTTGTGCGTGAAAACGTTCCTAAATATAAGAACAGCTCTGACCGTGCGTAGGAACAGCATCTAGTGGCAGAACAAGGGAACCGCAATTCTGACGGTCTCAGTGATCCACGCGTGTTCCTCATCCACTAATTATTCTACCCAATAAATAAATATTTTGGTGGATAAACAGCTGTGTCACATTATTGGAGCTAAAACACCCGTGACCCACGGGAATCTGACATTGTAGAACGGCTGATTTCGTGTTATTTTGTAATCACAATGTTTTCTCTTCCCATTTTATGATGTTTTAAATCATTTTGAATTTATTTATCTATTATGTTTTAATTTAATTATTTTGACCTTGGGAAGCGCCCCCTGGTTTTTCTTGAGATGCGCTATATAAAACATTGTTTCTTCTTATTCTTATTCTTATTGGAGGATTTAGCAGAGCAGAGTGCACTCCGGAGGGAACGGCTCTTCCGTGAGCGCAGCGCACTGATCCGATTCCAGTCCACATTCTATTTTGCAAATAAAACAACCTCCAGAACCTCCTCTGCTCCCCGATCATTCACGCGTTGTCAAGTGTCCGGTGTTTCGATCTCGCTGTCAATAAAGTTTTTCTTTTTCGTCCGGGAAGAACCCAGGGAATCCCCTCCCGATCTGAGGATGTAGTGTGACCAAATATGGTTAATTGAGGGCGTTTCTGTATGTAAATGACATTAAACGGCACGAGCTCCTGAAAGCGCACAGGTGGGATTTATCATCAGACGATTGCGGAGGAACGTGCGTACGAGAGGCCACCGCATGTTTCATAAATCAGGACATTGACTGTTCGTACACACATTCTAAATTTCATCCGTAGGAGGGAATATAGGAACGTTTCTACGAACGTTTGATAAATGAGGCCCCAGGGCTCATTCTACAGGACCAGGGCTTTGCAGGAGAATGTATGAGGAATAAATTTTAAATTTCTATACTTGTATTGGCTGTTAAACTTCCACATTGTCCCTTTAATACGGGCTAACTGGCGCATGCGCGCTGGATCCCCAACGACAAGGAATAGGAGAGGTGTTGGGCGCATATGGTTGCGATCGCAAGCAAACGGGGGGAGTCTGCTCAGATCAGGAGGAGGATGCTGATTGGTCAGCTCACCCAGCCCAGACAGAACCTGAAATTTCTCCACAGGCTAGGTCACCGTCCTTTGTTGTTGTGGAGCCGCTGCTAACGTTGACTATGGAGAAAACTAGTAGTTTCATCTTTTTATCACTGGATTCTACGAACCAAGTGGATTTTTTACTATAAGATGGATTATTTTGACCAGCAAGGTAAGACAGAATTTAGCTTTTGACTTCATGAAAATAGCTTTGTTTTGCTTTTCATTTAGCAGTCATTGGGTGGTGTTGAGGTAGAAAACGTGGATTCTGTCATTTAAAAGAGCCTCTTCCTGTTTAGTGTGTGTGAGGTTTGCATATATTGGTGAATATGAAGCATGTTTTTGGAACAACTTTGTTGCTAACTTAACAATAAAGTCCGTCGATTTCAAGTTGTGTGAAGCATAAGAATGGTATTTTGGCGTTCCCTAGTGGTGATATGTGGTTAGCGCATCTGAAAAACTGACCTGCAAATAAAGAAAATAACGATCGTTTATATAGCACCTCTCAAGATAAAAACCATTCACAAGAACTAACATAAAAAAATAAAAATATGCGCCCCACCCAAAACAAAATTCACCAGCCGCCACTGCCAACACTGCTCCTTACACAGCATAAAACGTTATAAATGAAAGAAGGAATGAATGAAACATTCTTTATTTACTCGCCTGAGATTTTTTTATTTTGCCTAGCTACGTGGGATAAATAGGTTTACAGAAACATACAAAAATCATTCTTTTTGATTTTTTTTAATTTCAGCAATATTTTAGACATTTTTAAACAATTTTCCATAAATAAATAATCAGAAAAAAAACATGTTAAAATTTCAATTGGGCTTCTGTTAATGATAGTACGTTTAAAATAAACAGAGAAGAATAGTATGGTGCAACGTCTGTATACGTGAAAAGTGGATTTTGCATTGATAAATAACTTTTATCACACATTTGCATGTAACTATTTATCCGTAAAATAATTTCGTGGTAAGGCTCAAATTTTGAAAAAATCCTGACCGGAAGCTGCTTTGTTATTCTGGCCATCTTGACGTCAGTCACCTTTTCTTGATCCCGACCCGTCAGCCAATCAGCGGCTGTCAGGCACACATGTACGGTGATAATAAAAGCAGGACCCAGGCTGCAGTCGCTGCCGGGCAGGAGGAACAAAAGAAGAGAGCCGCCTACCATAAGCCGCCCGCTCCGTCTCCAGCCTCCTTCCACTCTCCCCCGCCAGACAGCCCACTTTCAGGGGTTGTATCGTGTTTTTCCCCACACTTCCCTCGAAGTAGTGCTCGTCTTTCTCCGTGTTTGTACCGAGCGGTCGGTTTACCTGAACGGAGGTTTTGTTGGGTCGTCCCGGTCCTGGAAGCCTTCGCTGGGAGACTGTAGGTAAGTCCTTATTTCTAACCGGTTAGACGTGATCACAGCAGCCATGAAAGCCTCGGCCTTCCGTCTCTTTACTTTGTGGGAACTTTTTTCACCCGAGGCAGCGACACAACCACCGAAAACAACTCGTCCGACCGGAACAAGAATTTCCAGACTACCTAACAACATCTGTGCTTTGGTTTTTAGTGCCAGACACGCCAGAAAAGTCCGGTCATTGTACATTTAGTGTTTTTATTTTATTATAATCCAGCGTTGTTATTAACATGAATCATAACCTGTTGAACAGCTGTAGCTGAACTCTGAGTTTGTTTTCTGACCCAAAAGAAGAATTAAATTTCTGAAACGTTCAGTGAATGAAGTTACACAACATCAGACTCAGTTTTAGGGATTGCTCACGGCACTTTCCCCTCTCTTGGCTTCATTCCTGCTCAGATGAATCGTGGGATCAAAGCAGGGCTTGTCATGTGTTGAACTCTGCAGAGCGGCTGCTAGGACAAGTTTCCTGGAAGTTTGGTTGTTGCTAAATCCCGTGATTCCGGGTAGAGGTGGTCTTGTCTCAGAGCCCAGGCTGAGTTCCCGTGCCTTTCCCACACCATCTGCTCTGCCCTGCTGGGCTTTGGTGGGATCCAGTGTGATAAAGGATTGTGTGGGTGGACCAACACCAGATGGTGAGATGGAGAACATACTTGGCTGATGTGTTCGCAGGGCTGACGGTTGTTTTTTGTTGGGCTCCTTCTCAGCTGTGGATCACTGTAAAAACAAAAGGTCCCTCCTGGTCAGCATGACGTTAATTAGCTGCTGTACTCTTTCTAGGATAATCACATTCCTATCTTTTTCCAAATTCCATTTTTTAATTTTCTATTTGTCTGAAAAGTGTTTAAAGGCCCTATCAGTGATATTCATAGAAATCATGGTAAAAACTGCGACTCTTTAGCGCCATGCAGTTTCGAGTAAGTATTGCAGCTACGGTGGCCCACTCAAAAAGGCAACAACTCCAGCGTTCACTCCAGCTATCTGGTTCGTTTTTTTATAAAAAAGCATGAGATTGATTTATTTCCAGTCTCTGTAGCCTAACCCACACAAAGCATATAACTACTCAAGCAGGTAAAAAACATTTTTTAATGAGTGTTCAGTCTTAATGCATAATGCCACACGTAGCCCCCCCTCCCCCCGCGCGACGAGGCGGCGCTATCCTACACCCCCCTTAGTCAACAAACATCACGGCTGTGAACATTTCTAGGGGAAACACTGCTGTTAGCTGTTGTATCAACCTACCAGTCCTGAAGGAAGCTAGCATAGCTATCTGTCACCGATTCACACACGGAGGAGGGGTGGCATCAGCTGTGGCGTCCGGTGTCATGTGGATCAGAGCAGCGGAGTAAACAAGAGTCTGCCGGTTAGCCATCAGCTGATCGGTGTGCGCCGCAATGAGGATCGAGATGGAGCTAACATCAACCACTGGCTGTTTAGCGATCGGATAGCCGATGAGGTTTGGCTGGAGCCGGGGACACGCTGTGGAAATAAACTACCGGTAACTAATGCTAACATGGCTACCGGCTAGCGGACCACCGTTGGGAGAGACACGGCAGGCTGCGGTAAGAGAGGAGACTTTAATAGTAGGAGCTTTCTTGAAGAAGGACTTTGGAACTGATATGTTGGGACCGGATTGGGAGCTTTATTATGAAGAAAAGATCAGCTGAGGTGAGTCATAAAAACAACACTTAGAGGCTGGTGTCTAGCTGTTGCGGGCGGGGTTCTCATCATATGCGGCTGCAGAGTGTTGGAAATCAATAAGACCTGACATATTTGATGTGTCTTTTGATTTCATTGTTTGTTATTCAAACTAACAAAGTCCAGCAACAGTGTAACAGCTAGTCTCGTCTCTTCTTAGTTGAATTGTCAGACGCCATGCTTCCACGGCGCACTGCTGCCCTCTGCTGTTTCTTTCAGGTTACAGTCATAGTGCAAACGCGTAACTCAGAGCTCGTATGTCCCTAAATAGCTACCGTATTTCAAGATGGAGGATGACCATGGAGCGTCGACCACAATTTATGTATTAAAAATGTAAAATTTGAAGCTGAGAGGAATATTTAGAATTGATGTTGGTGAGAAATATTAATGAAAAAGGACAAGTTTGTGCACTGGATGCACAGAATTTGGTAGTAAACAGGTAAAAATATTACACATTGTGGCTTTAAAGCAACTGACCAGACTTTGCATCAATATTGAAATTCAATGTAGCTACACTTTACCAACCATATAAAAACAAATCAATTTCAGTTTTTTATTTCGTTAAACAATTTTATCATAAATCATTATAAATAAAATATAAATGCCTCCTAATCACAGAAGAACTGTTACCACATCACTCATTTCAGGGGGTTGGTTAGCTTCTGTGAACACTGACACCACTCTGTGGTGAGAATCGAGTAGAAACATCTTTTATTGTACCTCAGTGGGTAAAGTTAGATTTAACAGCAGCAAAGCAGATTCACAAGAAGAATAAAAGACTATACAGTAAAAAATATAAATGATTTAAAAATATAAAAAAGTTGCATAGTATGGCTTTAAATTTGCATGTCCCAACCCACTTCCAGACACTGAGACTTTTAGATGGCACATAACAATAGCCCCGCTTCCTTTATCGGAACTTCGGGGTAAATTTACCGGAAGTTCCCGACGTGCGCTTGTCTCCACTTGACCGGACCGGCCGAACGGGCGTTTTCTGGGCCGTTTTCCGGAACCTTCTGAGTACCTGATCAGGGGTAGGTACTCGGAACGGCCCGATGGAGTCGCTGAGCGGAACCTTCGGTTACCTCACGCTGATTGGTTGTAACTCCGTAGGAAATTACATCAGCAGTCTACGTTCTCCAAAACAACGGCTGTGTCCAAATCCAGGGATTGCGTGCTCATGAGTTCGGATTTTAAGACCAGTGACGTCACAGCGCCGCGTCGAAGACCGTCCAAATTCCAAGAATGCTGAGAATGCGGTCTTGAAATGCGTTCTTCTTTTCCCCGATTTTGAGAACGGGTGCGGTGTAGTCTCCGTGGTCTCCTCACCTCCATAATTCCCGTGATGCACTGCGGGATTGATTTCTGTAGAAACGGGACACGCAGCAGTAGAGCAGCAGGATGACTAGTTTATTCAAATCTGACTGTAGAAAAAGTAAAAGCCTGAAGTGGTTGTGTTTTTAGGCGTTTCCCATTCTCATTAGACCTGCAATGTGTGTTTGTATTCTTGTTCGTCATTACAGTTCATACAATTGGTAAATCATAAATCATAACATAAATTATACAATTAACCGTGAATGATCCAGCATCGTGGATCCATATTTTGTAATAGATTTTCTTTAAGCAGTTGCTAGGTGACAGGAGTAGGGGCGGGACTTTTATTTAAGGCTAGAACGTCCACATTCACAGCTGTTAACATCCGGTCTAAGTGGTCACGGAAGAACACGTTCTCCTGAGACCAATGAGGACGGGTACTCAGAAGCGTGCAATCCCTGGATTTGGACACAGCCAACCGGCAGTAATAAAATTAGAAGAGATGCTAGTGAAGCAGGAAGCGAACGGAATGCGATCTTGTTTAAAATTAAACTCCCGACACCGGAACACAAGGCGGAATTTCCTCACAGCTGTTACTAAACTCCGCACCAGAAAACCCTGAGGAATTCCCCCACTGTTAAACTCCGCACCGGAAAACACCTTGGAATTTCCCCACATCGCTTTAATTCACGGGGCTTTGTTGTCTCACAGAGCGCTGTAAAAACTGAGCTTCTGGTCATTGAACGCCACATTTTACATCACGCAGCTGCTCTCGTCCTCTGAATGGATTAAATTATGATAAACTTCAACAGAATAGATTCAGATTCAGAAAACTTTATTGGTCCCAAAGGGCAATTAATTTGTAGCATACAATAACAGCATTATACAAAACAAACAAACAAGCAATCAATCAAACAATCAGTCAAGCAATGTGTGTCAGCACCAACATTACTTTAGGCGTAGAATCTCTAGTGGTAATTAACCATCGAATAAATACTTTTAATGTTATTATTGTTACTGTGGACGCTTTCTGGCGCTGATCAGTGACATCACTCACTGCCAAAGCAGTCGCGATATGCTGACGTCTGTGCAAAGTCCTGAAAGAGCTGAATTTGAATGGAGACAGAACAGCTGAGAGGACTGGGACATTTGAATCTCCCGGTCTTTTCCCCGTCCCAGGATTTACCCTGAAGTTCTGATAAAGGAAACGAGCCTATAGAGATAACACTTCACGCTGGTGCTATAAGCTACAATTTACACATGAACTGATTGAATGACTAACGACCAAAATAGTTGGTGATTAGTTGACGAACAAAAGAATAGTTTTTGGCAGCCCTAATACAAAGTTTCATTTGCTATGCAGAGGTTTCCAACAGTAAAAAATAATCTAGTCCCAGGATTATGTTAGTATTATTATAGTAAAAATAAATAATATAGTATTATTATACAGGAAGTTAAAGCTGACAATCATCAGCTTAGAAGTGTAAATTGATGTTACATTTTCTTAGTACTAAACTGCGGTAGAAGACAGATTTAATTAAGCAGGGGACCTAACACAGACCCATGGGGGACCCCACCTCACTTCAACAGGCCCAAGTACCATAGAGATGGTCAAATTTCCATTGGATACAGCCTTATTCCAAAATCTATTATTAATTTATTTCCCTCAAAACTCTTAATGACAATGTGAAAAAAAGTTTTTGGGAGATTTTTTGCAAATTTATTAAATCACATCCAGGGGCCCATCTCACCTTCCACCATGGCCCGAGCCCCCTCACAGATGGCAACACACCAGCAGATATAAAAACTATAAATATCAAATTTACCACATTTTAAAAAATACGTATATAAGTCTATTGGCAGGGAGTGGGAACTGCAAATGAATGATATGTAAAAATGCAACAAAAGCAGCAGCAATGCAAAACTGTTCACAGGGTTGGGCGTAGTGGTGGTTATAGAGTCTTAGCTGCTGGGAGGATGGACCTACGAAAACGTTCCTTTGTGCAGCTAGGAGAAGGAGCTCTCCAGCTCCACAACAACTTCATGCATGGTGTGAGAGTAGGGCTGGGCGATATGGCAAAAATTTCATATCCCGATATAGCTCATTTTATATCCTGATAACAATATACATAACGATATAGCATTGTTTCTTTTAATTAAATTCATAGTTAATATAAAATTGCAAGTGTTTGCACCAACTCACCAAACCCACGTTTCTCGACCGTGTAGATTGGAACCATATCTTTGCAGATGTGCTTGGCAACTGCAGTAGTGATCTCCTTCCATCTGCGGGAGCTGTGGTTATATGGTGCACCACGGCTAAACGCCTGTTGCAGCGTCTGTGTCTGGAGTTTGTTATGAGCGCTTACGCTACCACTCGACGCTGCTTTTACGGTTTTTGCTTGTTGACTCTCTCTGTATTCTTTATCGTGGTTCTTGCGCAGCTGATAAAATACATTTGTAGTGTTGGAGTCTGTTGTTGGCACCGGGAACCGGCAAACTTTACAAACAACTGCTTTCTGGTCTGCGTTGGCCTTCCTACACCCAAACCACATCCATACAACAGAAGTTTCCCGTCTTTTAGGTACAAGCTCCTCCGTTTAGGTTGGCAGGTCATCCTGTTGAAAATTACCCTGGTCTGAACCGCGTCCGCTACCGTCCTCCTCCATGTTTGTTCATGCATGGGTAGCGTGGCGCGCTGCGCGTGCATGGACATGCCGTAAGGCATCATGACGTAAAATACTGCCATAAAACGCCGTATCGTGGTGTAAACGATATAGCTTCATATTAAACGATAGACATTTTCTATCGTACAGACGAAACATTTCGTCATATCGCACAGCCCTATGTGAGAGACACGTGGTGCATTTACTTGCACATCAGAAAACTGAACTATTGCCTTAAATAGACTGATGTTGATTTTTTTAAAACACGTTAATGTGACTGAAGGAGAACTTGTTCTGATTGAGCTGAAGTACCCAGATATATCGACAGGAACCCAACTTCATCTGCAAGTAAACGGCTCAGCTGAACTGGTATCGGTTGGATTCTTCAGCCTAATTTATACTTCTCCGTCAGCTCGAATGTGGAGTCTCGCATACGCATTGACGGAGGTGTTTTCCTTTCGAACTTCTCCATCACATGGGTAGAGTTGCAAAGCAATTCCCCGCCAGGACAACAGAGGGCGTAGCACTTTTCTAGGGTATCCTGCCACCATTGCAGTCATGTATCCAGTCCACGATAGTGCATTTACTACAGTGTTTACATTGTTTTAATCATGGTTCGTATGGGTGCTTGAAATCCTTGAAAATGCTTGAATTTCAATAACGTGTTTTCAAGTTATGGAAAGTGCTTGATTTCTGTATTGAGTCCTGGAAAACGCTTGAAAAACAAACTGCACAGTTTTGTATATAAGATCCCCCAAGTTAGTTTTAAGAAAAAACTCAATTTGTTATTTTTGTTAACGTTAAAAACTAGAGAGCGATTATTTCGCCTGCAGTAAAGACGGCTGCGGCTGCTCTGAGGGTCCGCTCCTTTCTGTCAAACCGGTCTGTTAGCAGCAGGCTCCTCCTACTATAGAGACCAGCCGCTGGACCGGCGGTGTACGCTGGCTTCGCTATGAAGCAGACCTACTTTACCGATGAGACTTTTATGCTAGTCGCATGTGTGAGAGCTCTGCTTTGGGTCTGGGATCCAGCGGGTCCTTCTGTGATAATTAGTTATGAAATCAAGACTGGAGTAGAACAGGGTACCGAAAAAACGGTAAGAAATATCTTTTTCGGTGCTAAAAAGTCTGTTAAGAGCCGCAAAGCCCCGTTCCTTCCGCTGCTGCGGGTTGCGTCAGACGTCGGCTACTCTCATTCGCATACAACGCACCTCCAAGTTCACAAACTAATAAAATGCCGAAAAAAATCAAAGTTTTGACTTCATCTGGGGAAAGTAAACAGCAGCAGAGCGAACTGTAACACTTGTGTTCAGGTTTGTCACTAAACATGTAAATACCAGTAATTTAATGAAGCACCTCGTCGTTCATGGCTTTTATGTGTGAGCAGAAGCATGGACCGTGTTTGGCTACGAAAGCAGACCCGAGTTCCCGTGGCAAGCCATTTTATCATTTAATCAACAGCTAGTAATTCCTATTTTACATAGCGACAATATAATTAATCCTAGTCCAGATCATTTTCTTACTAGTCACAATTGAAACTAAATATAGCAACAGGTATTTTTACTAGCAGAAATACAATCCCTAAAACCTATTTGTTCATCAAGTATAATTATTTATTTTTATCAATTAATGGGTCTGCAGATGGAGGGAGGGTTGTGATCAGATATTTCAGTAATGGGTGGTAATAGTCAGAAATTTAGCAGGAGCAGGATTTAAAACATCGCTTCTATAAGAGCTGCAAAAGTAGGAGCACAACTTGACCTTAGACACATTTCAAAATGTAAAATGTTATGTTTTTATTTACTTTGTCCCTGCTTTGTGGAATATTACAAGATAATATTTATAATTATGTTCAGATTACATTTTTTTGCCCCCGATCCGTGTCATAGGATTTCGATACCAAGTCCCAATCCAATACCTCAGCAATGCATTCAGTTAATAAGAAGAAAGTAGAAAACATCCAAGTTGTCCTTTCAGATTTATTTATTTGTAACTTGGAATATAATATAATACTTTATTTGTCTGAAACCAAACAGTAACAGAAATTTGTCTTTTAACAGGCCTCAACTTCCTGTTTTCATGTAATTTCCTCAGATTAGCTGCCAAAAAACATCACTCTGTCAGGAAGAACATTGATAAGAAATGTGTTAATAATATGAATATGTTTGATAATAGCCTCATTGCTCATAATTCAAATTGTTTAAATAGTATGTGGCTGTGTTGTGCGATAAGCATTACTATGACTGCAGCCATGTTGAGGCTCGCTCTTCCCTGCACAACACGGCTCATACCGTGGCTCTAGAGCCCCCTTCAGACAGGCCATGAAAAACGGAAATGTTCGGGACTCTGTCCGTAAGACGTTTGTGTCTGAATACAAATATCCGGTAAACCTTTTCCTGAATTAGACCGGACGAAGCCCCTAGTAACAGGACCGGACTCGTCACGGACAGGGTGGCTGCTTCAGACTGGTGAGGTCGAGTTCCGGACAGGGAGGAGGAGGAGGAGGAGGGGAGCGGGGGACGCTGGTGCGCACCTAGATTACATATATCACGTGACTGGGAAAGCAAAGTTTTTCAACACGTCTGACCAGAAAACTTCGCCACTTGGTCGTGAATGTTTCCATATACGCCGGGTAGCTCGCTCCTGTAGCATGCGGCGAACCATGGCAGCTCGCCTCCTACGGTACCGTCTCCTGGAAGCGCGACGGAGCGCATCACAGCGCTTCCGTGATTCCTTTATTAACCATTGAGCTTCATCATCCAGGTGACCAGGTCTCTTATGCGTCTTCGTGTGCGCAGAATTGTGCTTAACGTAAATCCGATCAGCGAGAGGAATTCTATCACATACTAGCTTTGTTTGGGGAGATGACGCATGTACGCCCGCTGCATTATGCAATATCTGGGTACCCCCCACCCCCTCCCCCGCAGACATCTGGAACTTTTCCCTGCTGTGTGAAGGCAGCCAAAAGGACAAGTTCCGGTGCAAAAGTGGTGTGTCTGAAAACACAGTTCTGGTTAAAGACCGGACTGAATTGTCCACACATATTCCAGAATGTCAATCTGAAAAGGGCTTAGGAGACTGCAAAAACCAACGTTTGCAACCAGAGAGTCATACAGTGTGATTGGCTATCTTGGTTGTGTTTTTGCTGTCAGTAGACAGTTTCTCTTTGTCTTTTAGTGTATCTTGAGTGTCAGGTGGCTGTGTGTTTTTGTCCGAGTTGCTGCTGTGAACTGGGAGAGCAGCGTGTTTTGTTTTAAGGTAACAGACTAGAACTAAAAGCAGACATGTTAAAATTAAAACTAAGTCATTGTCATTTTGTTTGAACATTTCTATCTGAGGATGAATTAAGGTCACGCTAGTTGCTTTATAAGGTTATAGCTAATCTTTTTCACCTGATTCCAGTAATTTAAAATCACGTGATCAGGCCTGATTTTCGATCCTGTGATCGGATAAGATCATCTCTATTATATAACAGTAATAAATTCATATGATAGTGAGGCGAAACTGTAGCCTAGTGAACTAGACCAATTCTTGCTTTGCAGAGTTTGGTCTAGGCACGCTTCATTGGAACCCTCGCAGCCCAAACCACTGCTGTGTCTATCCAATCACAACTCGCTATAGTTTTGGTTGGGCCAATCACAGCGCTCTATATCATGGGCCAATCACAGAGCGGGAGTAGCCGATGACGTCAGCGCTGCGGCCGCGAACCCAAGCAACATGGCAGCAACTCGGAAAACACATTCGTTTGAAACGGCTTTGTCATCAACATTGGATTATTTAGACTCCAACGTGCGTAAGTCTGTCTGATATACTTAGCGGCTTCTTATTTTTATCAAACAAAGTAGTGCAATGTCCCAGTACACCTGATATTCGCGTGTTTTTCATACAAAAACGACAGAAATCATTGATGTTAGACGCTATTAAAGCCTCCCGCTTTTCCGTCGCCGTGATTACGTCATGTTGTTCGTCACTCTGATTGGTCCTAGCGCTATCCAATTGCGTGCTGACATTTTGAAAGACAACCGTAGATCCCGCCTCACGACTGAGAGCCGTCAATGGTTCGTGGCCAGACTATATATTCACATATATAGGATGGCTTGCCAGGCTAGTGAAACTGTCCTCTTGAGTCCTAATGTAGTGTTTCGTCTCTGCCGTGTGGTGCTTGAAATGTTTGAAAATTTACCTTGAAAATGCTTGAAAAGTGCTTGAATTTGTCAGTGGAAAAAGTGTAAGAACCCTGTTTAATGTATTTGAGACTTTTTAACACGGACAAATTTGTCCCTCATTCTCCTCCACCTCTTCATGCGGTCGGCACCTCTAAACCCACGTTTCCTGTCATTTCTATCCACGAATAAAACTCTTGCTCTGTATCTTTGTGCTCCTTCAGTCACGGATGAATCAACTTTCATATTTTCGGACTTTTTCGCGAGGCGTTCTTCAATCTGCTCCGTGTCTAGGGATGAGACGATACACTTAAACTAACGATACGATGCACCTCGATATGTCATAGTCACAAAACGATACGTCACGATACGATATCAAAAAAGGAAAAAATATTACTGTATAATAACAACTTGTTTATTTTTGTTTCCGTTGCACACAGGGAAACACAAGGCCTAACAGGCCAAACACAAAAAAAAACACTCTTAATGCTGCTCTAACCCTAGGTTAAGTTATCTCAGTACTGGTTCTTCTTCAAAAAAACTAACATATCAACATGTTCTGGTGTAATCAGTGATCTTTGAGCAGAAACAATGTCTCCTGCCTGCAGTGTTGTTGTTGCAACAGGCGCTGTGACTTGACGTGACGACGTCACGACGCACTGCAACTTTCCCTGGAATTTTTTTTTTTTTCATTTAGTTTTACCCTGCTTAATCAGCAGATAGTGCTGTTGGCCTGCCACCATAAGCCCTTTTTATAAGACACACCATGCTGGCAAGTCAGCGTAATATTATCGAATTTTGCGGCATTCGTGCCGCCACGCTTGATAGTAATATTGCTGTAATATTGCGGCTTCGCCGGTCTTATGAACGCACATTAACTTAACAGAGGGAGGTGTCATGACCACATGATGAATTAATGCCGAGCTGCCGGCCGGGAACTATAAAATGAAAATGAAGGTAAACACGGCCACAAGTTTAGTTTTCGAACCAGCTGAGATGATAAACTGGAGCAATGCGGAGCTCCGGGAGCTTCTCTCCGTTAGATCTGCAGCTCAGATCATCTGACTGTTCACAGTGATGGTGGCGGACACACACCTGTAGAGAATTGTTGGAAAAAAAACTCAACGAGCGCGGCTTTGATCGCAATAAAAAGCAAGTTATGTCCAAGATATAAACGGAAGTCCATGACAGCTCAGAGACCGCCCCCATACCTCCTTTATGCCACCATCGCGTAATCTTTTATAAAACAGACATGATTGCGCAACATTACCGCCACGGTCTGAGCTCTTATAAACGACCCTAGGCTCCCAGATGCCTCATAGGCGTTGCGGCAAATTGGTGGCATTGTTTTATAAAAAAGGCTTTAGACTGTATGCCTGCCATACTACTACTACACAAATTATGCAGCAGTGCCATCTAGTCTTTATTTCGCAATCCTTTTTTTTTAACTCGATGCATTTTGTCACGTTTTGTTTCGCGAGATTTCGCCAAACGATATTTCGTCCCATCCCTATCCGTGTCTGCCACTAGATATCTTCAGATCTCTTTATTTTTTGAGTCGGCAATGGCGGTGCTGTTGATGTATTTAACTCTAACTGCCAGCCGTTTTGTGATCAGAAAGCCCCTGACTGCCAGCGTTTTTGAGCGTTTTTACTGTTTTTTGAAGAGTCACAGAACATTGTGCTCTATGATCATGTAAACGCCAAAATCACACACCAGGAAGAATTGCCATATTTCTAGCGTTATCCGTTCTTTCGCAATCTGTTGCCGAAGCGTGAGCTGCAGAAGCATTTCCTGTTGGCGCATCGTTTTTTTCACAGCAGCGTCTTAAAACGATCTCCTAATTCATTGATTTTCCGCTTCCTGATCACGTGATGTGTGACATACACGGATGAAGATCCGCTTTAGACACGTGATGTTTGTTCTCACGGTGCGGGGGCTCATTCCGACACCCGCCCTGTAAAAAAATTCAAATGACGACTAAAGTCGTCAATGTCAGTGAGCGGTTGGATTTCAAATGACGACTATAGTCGTCAATGGCAGTGAATGAGTTAAAAGAAGCGGCGTCCTGACCAATCACAAGCTTGTATTCTCCGTCGCTCTCAATGGACAGTTAAAAAAGTGGACATGTCTTTGTCACCCTCCGCGAGCCCGTCCGAGAGCCCTTGCGCCGACGCTAAATGGCGCTGCGTGTCTCCGTACCAACCAGTGCTGCCACGATTAGTCGACAAAAACAAAATAGTCGACAATAAATGTAATAGTCGACGCGTCGTTTATTTTATGAGCATTTTTTAACGTCGCCTGCTGCGGCACCTTCTGCTTCTTGCGCATGCGCAGTAGTGGCCATCTGGGTCAGTCGCTGCTTTCTCCTTGAGGTACATGCGCAGTAGTGGCAGAGAAAGAAAACATGGTGAGTCAGCAACTTAGCTCAAAAGTTTGGGAGCATTTTACAAAGACAAAAGAGAAGCACAGTGCAAAATCTGCAAAGTGAAACTCTCCTTTCACGGGAGCACGTCGGCGATGCACGAACACCTTAAAAGGAAGCGCGTCGTGGTGGAGAATGAAGAGGGACCGTCGCCTCTGTAAGTGAATTACCTCTCGTTAGCTCAGCTGCTAACATGCTAACATCAGCTGTAGCAATGACAGGAGTGATGGCAGTGTCATTACCTTTAGCTCACGTATGTCACGTATTTGCTCTAACGTTACAAATGCTAATTATTTATTGTGTCCCGCTACGTTAGTGTTAAACAAGTGCTCCTCTTCAATGGACGAGTTTGTTACAAAGCCGGCTAAATCTTTTCTGTGCCTCTCTGCCATCGGAGCAGATCTTCTCTGCAGCTGGGAACATCTGATCTCAAAAGAGAGGAAGCCTTTCTCCAGAATATGTCGAAATGATAACTTTCCTGACTGAACAATAGCCTTGTGTAGATTAAATTTACCTTATTTTAGCTGGATACATTTGTGAGCACAAGTCAGTTTTGTGGACAATTTACTTTTGGTATATCAAATGTGGAACCAAGGGAAAACCCCAGGCTCCCAGACCTGAAGCCAACCAGGAAGTAACAAAAATTGCGTTCCCCGCTCATCTGCTAGGTGCTGGCTCCAAAACAGCAAATCCTCATCACCTCCCATGTTAAAAATGCCAACTTCAAAGCAGAAAAAAACATTTTTACAGCCGGGTACAAAAAACATTTTAGGTTTAATAGGTCTAGTTTACCATCATAACAACCCTAACCCCTGTTTAGGTGTAATTAAATGCTTGAAATTCTGAATAATTAGATTTGATTAGGGCTGGGCGATATGGCCTAAAATCAATATCACAGTATATTGAGGAGTTCACCTCGACAACGATAGACGCTAACTACATGTATGCACGAAAACACTAGATGGGGCTGTCGCGTGTATTATGTTACATGTGGTACAGCTTCTTAAAAGGACATGAACACAGTACTGTGGGAAATAGGGGTGCTGGGGGTGCTGCAGCACCCCCTGCTGGTGACCTCAAAGATTTATTTGCCACAATGGCACAAAAGCAGATTTTAGACTTTTTTTGGGAAGCCTCGAGAAAACGAAAGGAGATGCAGCAACAGTGACTTCTGGGGTATATTGTCACGTATCTGGTCCAAGATAGTGCATTAACAGTTTATTTGCAGTTTCTATTGTGCTTTTTTGTATTTCAGAGACTTTTTAACACGGACACATTTGTCCCTCATTCTCCACCTCTTCATGCACTCGCCACCTCTAAACCCACGTTTCCCGTCATTTCTGTCCACGAATAAAACGCTTGCTGCGCTTTGGCCTCAGACTCCAGCTGCGGGTCTCCTTTTCCCGTCTTCCAGCTAAACAGCTGATCTGTCTGCTGGACATTCATCCTTCTCATCCTCCTTTATACATAAAAAACACTAAACTACAGAGAAGTAACAATCTGTCACAGATCGCTCCAATATCTAATGTTTTGCCGTCAATGTCTGTCTCAGTAATTGAGAACAACTGGTCTAGGGCACGCTGTGCGCTCTTATTTTGACGAGATGCACAGCAGCAGTCCTGTCTGCCAGAGGACCTCAGGGCTGCAGAGAACGTTCATGTTTTTAAGGCCAGGCTCAAGACTCACCTTTTTAGTATAGTTTTTATTTGAATCGCCTTTTTATTATAGTTTTTAGCTGTATCTGATCTATTTTAGCCTGCTTAACCATCTTTTATATATTTTATCATTGTTCTATTACTATTTTACTTTAATGACATCTATTATCTTATATACTAATTTTAACTTGCTTTTACCTGTATTACTTATTTGCATTATATTATTTTTATACTTTTAACTGTTTGTTTTTTACTTAGCTTTTATCAATGTTTTTAACTTGTGCTTTTATTCATCTGGTGTTTATGCTTAATTTGATCTTTTACTTGGTATTTTAATCATTTTAAGGTTTTACCAGTGTTTCCTCTGTGGGGGACAGCTGCCTGTGGCTGCCTGGGAGCTTCTCGTGCCTCCTCTTGGTGGCCATGTGGTGGTGCCCAGGTGGCCGCTGCCAATCCTGCTGCTCCCAGTGCAGCTGGCTCCCTTTGATGGCGTTTCCCTTTACTTTGTTGCCTATTACATCTGTACTCAGCCAGTTGTCCTTTCATTTTAGCTCCTGTGTGTGTGCGTGCGTGCGTGCGTGCGTGCGTGTGGGGGTGGGAAGGGGGCGATATAAGGGATCTTGGATGCTGATCTGTGGGGGAGGGGTGGGAATTTGACTATTGTGTGGTTGTTTTTAATTGTTCAGCGCTTTGTGTTGCACTTAAATGTATGAAAAGCGCTTTATGAATAAAGATGGATTTGATTTGATTTGTAGTGTTTAGCTGAAGAAGACCAACAAATGAATGCAGAATGTTCCTGAATTCTGCACTAAAGTGTGTTAATCGTTTTCAGAATTAATCCATCTGAGCACCACTAATTTAAATTTAACAGAGTTAAGTTGAACACTAAAAAATGTGCGAGTGTGGAGTGTACTTTGGAGTGGGAGGTTATTTTTCATCTTTATGGTGTGTTTAATGTTTCTCTCTGTAGCGATGGGAGGGGACTCAGTAGGGCTCAGTAATGGCAGGTCCTCAGTTGGTCCCTTATGACCAAATGATGAAGTGATTCCTCCAGAAAGATTGTAAACCTCATGTGTTCTGTGTAGAAGATTATGTGGTTCCACTACAGTCAGATTTCAAATAAATACTCATTATTTCAAAAATAACACATAATCTAAAGTGTGGAATAGGCACAGGTAGGCTTTGGCATCGGCCTATTCCAATTTTGAGTTCAAAGCTGTTTATTCTAAATAAGTGTACAAACAGTCATCCAATCATTCAAGTATTAGTAGTAGTACTTTCTGCTTCTCTATCGTGTGTGCGTTCGCGTGCGCACACACCTGGTTCTCCGACTGATACCTGAAGAAAAGTCCAGTGGTTGTTCTCCATCCTGACTCACTAACTCACAAATACTGTAGTAGAGCTGTATAATTGTGCTCTGGCTGTTTTCAGCACACGGGGGACTTCAGCCACTGTGTTGATGCTGACTCAGTAGAATGTTAATGTTGCTAAATCCCATTAAGAGCAATCCGGTGCTGAGCTGGGCCCGGCTTGGGCTTTACAGGAGAGCAGGCCATTTAAAAGGCCCGTTGTGCCCTTGTGCTTGTAAAAATACTCTAAAGACCTCAGTGCTTTGAACTATATCAAGCTGTTTGAAAATATCAGCCACGAGTGTTTTGGTGCTCATCCAGGTATTTCACATGATTGTGTATAAAAGCTAGATTGGAAGTGATTGTTTTGGAATGAACATTTGCACAATGCTGGATGTTTACCTTAAAGATGATTGAAGAAAGAAAGTAGGGAGAATAAATCTTTTAACTACTTTGCCCTCATCAAGTTAATTGAGCAGCAGCACTTCTTTTCACATTCCTTTGGCTCAATACTTCCGATTGGTTGAGTATTCCAACGTTACCAAAGACCATTCGTGATAAATATGAGCATAAAAGAACAGACTACCAGAAACCATTCATTAGCCGAGAAAAGGCACTAGTCCTTTTATTTGATTCCAGTAAACTTCCAATGAGGTTTTCCAGGAGACAACGAGACACTAAATATTTTATATCGTGCAACGCATCCTACAATATTGCACATATTGTAACTCACTATGCCAAGTTTCTTGTTCTATTGTAAAGTATTAGGGACAGAAAACGACTGAATAATTACAAGATAAAGGCTTTATTGTTGAGAAGTTGGGAGGATTTGCCTGGTTCACCATTTCTCTGTTCGCTTTTTATCAGATCAGTCTCTGTTACTCTTAGTCCTAAAGGAAAGCTCATTCACATCGTGGATAGATAGAAGTAGGGATGCTCCGATCCGCATATCTGTATCGGTACAGATGTAGAGAAAATTCTAGATCTGGTATCGGTGACTATGGATCGATCTATGACCCAATCCATAAGAACAGATCTATTCAGTGTATTTCTATGTGCTATGAGTGACGACGTCATGCGGCGCTACAGCCCCACTCTGCAGCATGATCGCAGAGTTTAACGAGCCACAGCTGCAAATAGTATCACTCGTCATGAAGTTATTATTTTAAACCAGAAGGTAGTGGAAAGGTGTAAATTAAATCTTAGCAACACTTTTGGGTGTGTTTCTTTTGAAATTTTCTGAGTTTATAAAGTTTGAAAATCGCCTCCAGCCGGGACGCTCCCGACGGAGGGAGGAGACAAGCGGAGCTCACAGAGGGCGAATATTGGAGAGTAAAAACTTACAATGCTGGCAGGTCTGTTCATTGTTGGCAAAGTTCTTTGACTGGTAATAGTTGACTCTAATTTCTGAATTGGAATATTCACCCTCTGATGAAGACTCACTCATCCAGTGAGAGAAAGTCATGCTGCGCGCAGCAACAGAGAGTCTGTGCTTCACGAGAGTAATCAGGCTTATTTCTCCGTGATCGGGACACGGTGGGTGTAGAAAGGATGGTAAAAACACACAAATTTTATTTATTTATTTATTTTTTCTTCAACCTTTATTTCATTAATTATAAAGAAAAAAAATTTCACAACACAGTAATTTCACTTGCCGTACTTAAATGAAAAGGAGCAGACAGAAGAAAATCTTATATGAAGTCTGCCCCACTTACACAAATAAATAAATCATAACAATAAACTAAACATTAACATATAAATATAACTAAGAGTCAATTGCCTATAGCATGGCCAACTTTAACAAGTAATTATAACATCATCAAAATCCATTACAAAAACCAGGAGAGATAATAGGAAAGAAAAGAAAAAAAACATTAAATATTAATCTATATACTTTCTTATCTTATTGCTTTTAACTGTCTTTGTAAACATTATTATTGATTTAGCTTCTTTTATTTCAGATTCCAGTTTATTCCATAAACCGATTCCATACACAGAAACACATCTCTCTAAAACCTTGGTCCTAAACCTTGGTTTTATAAACATCTCACAACCTTTTAAGTTATAACAACTCTGTCTCTTTTCAAAATTCTTTTGGATATTTCTTGGTAGTATTTTCTTGTGAGCTTTAAAAACAAATTTCAAGATATTGTAATCAACTAGATCCCCAAACCTCAGCACTTTCAATTTATCAAATAATGGACCAGTTGGAGTTCTATAGCTACTTTGCGTAATGATCCTTATTGCTCTTTTTTGTAAAATCAAAACAGGGTTTGTGTATGTTTTGTATGTAGTGCCCCAGATTTCAATGCAGTAAGTCATATAAGGGACAGTAAGTGAATTGTATAATAAGTATAATGCCTTTTTATTAAGAAAATCCTTTACTTTATGCAGTATAGCAATTGCTTTTGCTATTTTTGTTTTTACACCATTTATATGTGACTTCCATGTAATATTTTCATCAATAATAACTCCTAAAAACTTAATTTCCCTCACCATTTCAAGCTCAACGTTTTCTATAGACAGTGACATATCAATATCTACTCTTCTAGGCCCAAACAACATAAAATGAGTTTTCTCCAGATTAAGGGACAATTTATTTACATTGAACCACTGTTTCAGTTTTATTAATTCTATTTGAAACACTTCTCTTATATGTTCTATATTGTCACTTGCATACGAAAATGTTGTATCATCTGCAAATAAAATACAATTTAACAATTGGGATACCTTTGATGTCATTAATGTAAAGATTAAAAAGTTTGGGACCTAAGACGGACCCCTGAGGAACTCCACAAGAGATGTTGCATATATCTAATTTCACATTATTTATCTGAACATATTGTTGCCTGTTCCTCAAGTAACTTGTGACCCACTGAAGTGCTGCTCCTCTGATACCGTACTTACTTAGTTTTTCACAAAGAATGTTGTGATCTATAGTGTCAAAAGCTTTCTTGAGGTCAATAAAAATACTAACTGCATAATTTTTCCTGTCTTTTTCTGTGGACATGAATTCTATTAATTCCATTAATGCCATTGATGTTGAGTGATTTGCCCTAAATCCATACTGACTACTGCTCAAGATGTTCTGATTATCCATAAATTTATCCAGCCTGGCAACGAATAATTTTTCCAATATTTTTGAGAATTGTGACAGCAGGGAAACTGGCCTATAATTTGTAAAGATATTCTTATTTCCATTTTTATAAAGTGGGATTACTTTAGCCATTTTCATCTTTTCAGGGAATGTTCCTGTTGAAAATGATAAGTTACATATGTAAGTAAAAGGATCTAAAACATAAAACATAATTTCCTTAACTAGTGACATATCCAAGTCATCACAATCGACTGATCTTTTACCTGCGCATTTTTTTACAATCTGTATTATTTCATTTTTATCAACCTCACCCAACAATATACTGTTAATATTTTCAATTATATTGTCACCTACACTGTCCCTTGCAGCCGGTATATTCCTTGCAAGACTTGTACCTATATTTGCAAAAAAATTGTTGAACTCATTCACTATTTGTTTTTTTTCATGTATGTCTGCATTTTCCTTAACTAAGTAATTTGGAGTTATTATTCCTTTATCTTTCTTTATTACCCTGTTTATTACCCCCCATGTTGCCTTTATGTTCTTACTATTTCTATTTAATAAATCACTGTAGTATTCTTTTTTATGGTTTCTTATTATAGTTACTAGTTTATTTTTATATATTTTGTACCTATTTTCAGCTTCTCTTGTTCTTAATTTTAAAAAACTTCTGTAAAGGTAATTTTTCTTGCAAGCATTTTCTAATCCTCTAGTCATCCACGGTTTATTAATCTTTTTGGTATTGGCATGTTTCCTTAATTTACAATTTTTGTTATATAAGTTACTAAACAAACTCAGGAAGGTATTATATGCTACATTCACATCCTTTACATACACCTCATCCCTAGCCTGGCAAGCCATCCTATATATGTGTATATATAGTCTGGCCACGAACCATTGACGGCTCTCAGTGGTGAGGCGGGATCTACGGTTGTCTTTCAGCACGCAATTGGATAGCGCTAGGACCAATCAGAGTAACGAACAACGTGACGTAATCACAGCAATGGAAAAGCGGGACCCACTAATGGCGTCAATGATTTCTGTCGTTTTTGTATAAAAACATGTGAATATCAGGTGTACTGGGACATTGCACTACTTTGTTTGATAAAAATAAGAATCCGCTAAGTATAGCCGACAGACTTACGCACGTTGGAGTCTAAATAATCCAATGTTGATGACAAAGCCGTTTCAAAAGAACGTGGCTCCGGCGCTGCCGCCATGTTGCTTGGGTTCGCGGCCGCAGCGCTGACGTCATCGGCTACTCCCGCTATATGATTGGCCCACAATTTAGAGCGCTGTGATTGGCCCAACCAAAACTATAGCGAGTTGTGATTGGATAGACACAGCAGTGGTTTGGGCTGCGAGGGTTCCAATGAAGCGTGCCTAGACCAAACTCTGCAAAGCAAGAATTTGGTCTAGTTCACTAGGCTACCTCATCCCAGCTTTGTTGTTCAAGGTCTCTCTTTAGCGCCTCCAAGGCTTTTTGAGATCTATCCCTTACAAGCATTTCTGCCAAATCGCATGTTGTCTCATACCGATACTGTTTATAAACTGTAAAGATTGGTAAGTGGTCACTAACATCCGTCATCAGGATTCCACTTCTACTCACTCCTTCTAATACATTTGTGATAATGTTATCAATTGTAGTTGTACTTAATGCAGTAATTCTTGTTGGTTTGGTTATAAGAGGAATCAAACCCAAACTACACATTGAGTTCACAAAGTCATTTGTCGTCCCTGGTCCACCTTGTTTTACCAAATCAATGTTAAAATCTCCACACAGAAACACACTCTTATTACTAGTCCTGTCAAACTCCATTATTTTCTCTATAAATAAGTCCACATGTGGTCCAGGTGCTCTATAAACACAACTGATTATAATATTTTTAGCTTTTTCAATATTAATCTCTATTGTAAGAATTTCCAATATATTATCTACTGCCTTTGTCATGGTATCAACAATATTACATTTTAAATTTGTACATATATAAAAAGCTACCCCTCCACCTTTTTTATTGTTTCTATTTAAATAAAAAAACTGATATCCATCAATTTGCACATCATCTGTTTCTCCATCTCTTAGCCATGTTTCTGTTATTGCAATCACACTGATCTTTTTCCCTTTTTTCATATTATTCACCAAGAAATCATCTATTTTAGATAAGTTACATTTCAGACTCCTACTGTTATAATGAAGAAACCACTAATGGTGACAGGCATAGCGGGAATGTAAAAAAAACGCTGCAAATAGCGGCCGCGGTAAATATGAAAGTGAAAGTAAAAAGTGCGTCACATAATCAATGTGAACATTCCACGTATTCCAAACATCTATGGTCCACAATATAAGGAACTTTCCTTGGATCAAATGATCATTACATTCAAGGGAAGGTCGACCCTGAAGCTGTACAAGCCCAACAAACCTGATAAATATGGATATAAAGCATTTGTCTTGAGTGGCCAATATCAAAATACAATATAAAAATAACTAAATGAAGCAAAAATGAATAAAGAACTTTATATATGCATTTATATAAATTAGAAATATAAAAAATATAATGAACATTTAAAAATTACCTGTAGAAATATAAAAAATATAATGAACATTTAAAAATTACCTGTAAAAATAAGAAGGAACATCTGTAAAAAATTATACATTCCAACATGGCAGCCTGGTGAAGTCATAATATGCTAATTTGATGAGGGTGAATTTGCTCCCATCACAAACTTTGGGTCCTACTGAAGATTTTTCTCATTTACAGTTTACCTTTATCTCTAACCATTTCCAAGCTACAACCTTTTGAAATAGTCATGTCAGAATTGAATATTTAAAAATAAACTGGTGCCTAAAGGGTTAATACTGTTTTTCCATATCGGTATCAGATCGATATCGACAGATACTAAACTTCTGATATCTGTATCGGATCGAATGTGAAAAAAGTGGATCGGTGCATCCCTAGATAGAAGTACATCACTAGGTCAGCTGAGCTCTCAGCCTACCGATATGGCAGGAGTTTAACTCGACACCAGCAGCACGGAGCGACGAGTTGTCTGCAGGTAACAGGTATGACATTGCTGGGAAAAGTTGAAAATAATTGCTCCCTTTAAAAAGGAAATAAAAAAAGGACACAGGAAATGATTTAGTTTAAAATAAAGGACTAAATAATTCAGTCATGTGGACGTATTTTGGCTATTTAAAGTCAGACAATAAACAAAGACGCTACATCAATCACTGCCTCAGTGCCGCTCTCTCGGTCCACCAGGCGACACCTCCTTTAGGTGCATTTTTCTAACAGGAAGTGTGGGTGAATTAAGTTTCCACCAATGGTGTGACTCATCTTTTAAATTCTTCATATCCTCTGTAGTTGCTGTAGCAATCCATTGTGCAAGGATCGATTAGTTTAGTCCACTGTGATCTGTGCGTGTTTGGTCTTGACTTTCGTTTCTGGTTGAGCACATCTTTGTAAAGCAGGGAGTAAAATGTTACATCCTTGGTGCTTGAAGTAAATCTCTTCAAACTCGCTCACATCTGGAACTCTAAAGTTCTAGATCCTGCTGCTCCAGCAGGTGATGCTGGTTCATGTGCTCAAACCAAACAGATTGGTGGTTTCCCCGACTTTGTCAGAACCTGCTTTTAACATTATTAGCTTCACAGCTATGACGCTAATCAAACTATGTCCACGTGACTGAACGTTTTGGTCCCTTATTTTCAACAATGTCATTAGCTCTATCCTCAGTTTCTTTTTTCCTATTCAGGGCGGTCATGGCTTCTATTTTTACTAACTATGTAACTTTTTACCTGCAGCAGGAGGCTAAAGTTACACAAACATTAGCCGCTAGCAGCACATCCATCTGGCTGCTACTGAGCCATGTGGCTCTGTTCTTAATATCAAAGTTCTATCAACCCGTTCTCATGTCTGTCAAAGTTTTTTCAAAACATATATTGCCATCGTTCTACCGTCCAGTCCTAATTGAAAGTAATGAGAGTTCCTGTAGAGGTGCAGTTAATTCAGTCCTCTCGCATATGTTGAGAAACATCCTGTGCAGTAAAATTTTAATTTGATTATCTCCTCGCTTTATAGGTAGATAGTAAAATGTTTTTGGTTCCTGACGATAACCAGCCATGCGCACCACTGGGTCAGTGTGAGAACAGAATGCACACAGCTGCAGGGAAGGAAGGCTTTGGGGTTATGTCAGACTTCTAGAATCCAGTGTTTGCGAAAACACGTCGGACATTACCGACGTGATTTCATATTGTACGACGAAAAACGTTAAATCGTCGGACATTATGACCGACGCCGTGCATCTTCTCTGAACGTGCCAAAATAAAATAAACTCCCTGAAAACCACAAATTGCAGACTGTTGGCTTCCCCTGGAAGCCCTCAACTTACACACCCAGGGGGAGCCCGAAATAAGACCCAGTTTCTACATATATTACATTATTTATTTATTGGACTCTCAGCGTACCGGATCTTCTTTTGGGCGGAGAGGATGGAGAGTGGCAGAGCGCTGATTGCTGATGCGCTCTGCCAGGCAGCTGCGTCCTGCACACGACCACAGTAACTTTCTCAAAAAAAAAAAAACATAATTAACATCGTTCATGTTTGCTCATACTTTCTGTCTTTCATTTGTGCCTGACGCGCTCCACTGTTGAAGAGCTCATCTCCCGTGCTTTGGTGACGTCACCTCACTGGCGCGGCCGCTCAGCGCACATTCTGCTATTTTTGCGGTCGACGGATCTTTTTGATCTGCTAATTTCAAAATTAACTCATGAGTTCAAAATGAAGAAGCCAGACACCAGTTTTTCTGGAGGATTGAGGAGATGCAGCTAAGAGACTAACAGGACAGGAAAAATAGTCGCATAAAAAAAAAACAGTGTTTGAAAAGGAAAATGTAGGTAGATATATCCACTACACGTTTGTCATTTTATAATACGAATTTATAAGCATGCAATATTTATTTATTTGATACAATTCAGATCACCTTCAAAACTCAGTCCCACACCCAGGGCTGTTTCAAGGCATTTCGGGGACCAAGGCACAGTGCCCCCCCCCAAGAAAGAGATCATTTCTTTATATTGTGATATTTGTGATGAACTAAATCGTCAGACAGAATAACATTTTGTCCTTAACAGCAGTTTATTAGAGTAGTTTAACAAACAGCTGAGATAAACCCGCATCTCCAACTTCCAGTTTCTCCTCAACCAGCCACAGCATCTCTTAAAGGAACATTAACGTCAGGCTACAACATCAGTCACAAAAAGCCCTTATGGATCATTTCAATATTTAGAAATATTGTCATATATAATATGTTGTTTCTGGTGTTTCATAATAATTTATAATAATTATATGATCTCTAATATTTTCCTGATAAACTCTGTTGGTTTATGTTCTAAGCAGAGGGACTGTCTAATCCTCATTTTCTGAATTTGGCAGAAAATCACATTGATGATTCTTTTTTCAAATTATGTCAACAGATTATTGTCACAATAAAAATATGTATAATATGTAAAGGTCAGAGGTCACTACATTACCCACTGTTAAATAGATACAAATCTGAAGCCCGTGAGGACATTGTCCTACGTGGTTCAAAAAGGTCCTGGATCCATCATTATCGTTAGATCCATCTTTATGGAGCTACGATTGGGACTTTATTACATGTAACATGTAACAAGTTTTGTAACTTGTAACATGTTTCATGACACGTAACTCTGGATTTGTAACTTGTAACTTTAGTTTTGTAACGTGTAATTCTCAATTTGTACATGTATTTCTCGTTTTGTAACATCAAACTTTCGTGTTGTACATGAAACTTTTGTTTTGTAACTTAAATCTAACTTTAGTTTCCTAACATGTAATTCTCAATTTGTACATGTATTTCTCGTTTTGTAACACCAAACTTTCATTTTGTATTTGAAACTTTTGTTTTGTAACTTACATCTAACTTTAGTTTTGTAACATGTAGTGTTGTCAAAAGAACCGGTTCTTCGGTACCAACCCGGTACTACAAAAATGTAAACGTGACGGTACCAAGATTTCGTAGGTACCGGTAGTACCGAGGACCCGTCTAAATCCGGTCCCTGATGCGCATATTCGCGCATTTACTGGGCGCGTGCAGTCGCTTCTAAAGCAACGGCGCAGAACGCAGAGTGACGGCGAGCGGTGGACCAGCTGACATGACCGTTCAGACTAGTCGCTTTCAAAAAATTTGCATATGTGTCAGAATCAGTACTACATAGTGGGGTGTGAATACACCATCATCTTTATTAACTATTTAAATCTCCTATACGTTTAATTAGGGTAACAAACAAACAAACAGGAAGACATAAAGGCGTTGACTTCTCACAGACCGTCGTTTTTCTTTTTTTAATGATTGTAATGTGTATCCAAAAGATGAACAACAATGTATGGCTCAGTCAGTGTTTATGTCCTTAAAATCAGTTTGTCAATAAAGCTGTTCTAACTAGATTATCTTGTCTGGATAACTAGCAGGTTTACAAAAATATATGAACAAAAACACATTTTGATTAAATAAAAGTGCATTAAAAACATATTATGATAGTAGTACAATAGTAATTCAGTTCATTTTTCTTATATACAGCACTGATTCACAAAAGATGTCATCTCAAAGCACTTTACAGGAAAATTAATGTTTTTATTGGTAAATTTAGTCTAAATAAATTTTTTGTTTGGTACCGAAATTGGTACCGAGAACCGTGGATTTTCACTGGTACCAGTACCGAATACTGAAATTCTGGTACCGTGACAACACTAGTAACATGTAATTCTCTCAATTTGTACATGAATTCCTCGTTTTGTAACATCAAACTTTCATGCTGAACCATTAAACTCTCGTTTTGTAACTTGCAGACTTCAAAAATAAAAAAATCATTGTACATGTTTGAAATAAAAACTCTCAAAACACACATCTCATTCTACAGTTACAAACCTCAAGTCTACAGTGTTAAAAATCATTTTGTCCCAATTGTAGCTTGGGTGGGAGGAACTTTGGAGGAACCAATGAGAGCACGAGTCTTGGCTACCAATCATGTTTCTCGAATTCCTGTCCAATCATTGGGAGAGGTGGGCAGGGATCTGTAAACCTTACAACCAAACTTGCTTACGTTTGCCGTAATTTTGCCGTAATTGCCGTAATTATTGGCCGCTCGGGTGAGGGTGAGGGAAATGCGGCCGCCATCTTAGATCGCGTGGGCTTCCGGCAGACACGAACCATAACAGCAGCAGTGAGCAGGATGCCTGAGCTCCGTGCAGCTTATTCTTGCTCTAATCGGCGGACTATTGAGACCAGGGCTCGGGGGATAACTTTTCACAAGTAAGTTTGAGTATTTTTGTTGTTTGTATTTTGTAAATATAACTTTTCTATAGTGCATTTGTCCACCAGCAGCACCTCCTAGTCAGCTAACGTTAGCTACATGTTTACTGCTGGTGTTCCCCTGAAAATGAAGGCTAAATGAGACTATTAATCATTTATTCCAAAACACTGACTTAGGTTACAACTGAAACAAGAATGCTGCTTTAGAAATCAAACAAATTGTCCTGCTCATAGCTCATGTCTCAGACTGGAGAATAGTTAGCTAACAAGCTAACATGCTGAAGTGGAATGCAATGCAGAACTCTTTCTTTGATGAGCTTTAGTTCTTTATCAATAGAAATGCGATTTTTAGGTTAAAGAAAGGTTCTACAAAATCTTAATGAAGAAGTAAACAGAATAGTAGGAATAACGCAAGAGGAATTAAGAAATTAGCATTGGCCTCCTTTGTACAATGTTGTGTAGACTCTAATCTGCAAATCTCATGTTTTTGTTTAGAAGGTTTCCCACAAAAAAAGGGAGGAAGAAGTGTGAAGTGTGTTTAAGAAGAGAATCTTCATGCAGCTGATTTATTATGATTGGAACTGGGTTGTGTCAGACTAAAGGCTGAGTTATACTTCTCCGTGAGCTCCGCGGGCTAGAGACGCATACGCGTTGACGGAGGCGTTTTATGTTTCTACTTCTCTGTTGGCTGGGGGATGTTGCAAAGCAACCCCCCGCCTGGACACCAGAGGGCGTAGCACATTTCTGGGGTATCCTGCCACCATTACAGCCACGTATCCGGTCTACGATAGTGTATTTACTACTGTGTTTACCTTGTTTTAATGTATTTTAGAGAGTTTTTAACACGGACGAATTTGTCCCTCATTCTCCTCCACCTCTTCATGCGGTCGGCACCTCTAAACCCACGTTTCTCGTCATTTCCGTCCACGAATAAATCGCTCGCTGTGTATCTTTGTACTCCTTCAGTCACGAGTGAATAAACTTTCATATTTTCGAACTTTTTCAGCGAGGCGTTCTTCAATCTGTTCCATGTCTGCCGCTAAATATCTTCAGCGCTCTTTATTTTTTGAGTCGGCAGTGGCGGTGCTGCTGGTGACGTATTTCAGAGAAGCGGCGTCCTGACCAATCACAGGCTTGCGCTCTCCGTTGCTCTCGACGGACAGTTATTTTTGGGGGCATGTCTCCGTCACCCTCCGCGAGCCCGTCCGAGAGCCCTTGCGTCGACGCAAAATGGCGCTGCGTGTCTCCGTACTGACGCAGACGGACAAGTATAAATTAGCCTTGAGACTCAGAGATGGAGTTTATTCCATCTTCAGCTTCCTGGTTCTCCTTCAAGGGGCAAGTGTATCATAAGGTCATCAGCATTCAGAAATGTTCATATCCTTTTCTCAATCACAAGGCAGAGTGTAATACTTATCCCCACACATACCTTGGCTTGATGTTATTTCTCACAAAAAATGTATTTTAATAAACAGTAATAATCATATCTAGGTGCCCCAGAGTTTTCACAGCACCAGGGGGCCTTGATCTCAGGTGACAACCACAGGTGTGTACTATAAACAGTATATTATTTTCAAATATTATGCTTGTTTGTTTTAACCAGAAAAGTGCAGAACTACATCCAGAAGAGCTGAAAAGAGCCTGTCTGTGACTTCCCAAGATGCCCAGAGACTCTAACCTCAGCCTGATGATGTGAGGATCACATCATAATGGACACACACACACACACACACACACAGCTGCTACTATAAGAAAGTGAGCCATAATCTAGTGGTGTCAAAAGGATGTGTGTGAATATCCTGCCCTGCCAGACTCTCCCTCTGTCTATTCTACACAGCAGAAGAGTCTGGAATCTCAGTGGCTGCGAGCACCATGAGGGGCGGGACTAGCCAGCTCAAAAATAACCAACCCGAAAAAAGGCGGAAATGACGACTTACCACGTAACGCTGTAGTTTTCTAGCTGTAGTCAAAGATGGCATCAAGGGAGCGATGCTAACAATCTCCCTCTCACTGTTCACGCCAAGCTGCACTGCAGTTAACCCCAGCTTTCCAGCTGTTTTTACTTGTTGCTCCATTAGCACAAGTAAAGGTGACACCACGATAAAATGTGTTTTAGCTGGGTAAGCACCTTCCTCAGTAGAAATGAATGCACTGGGGGCAAATGGAGACCCATCTAAAATGGTGGCCGGCCACTACGGCAGCTCCAGTCCACAAGGCGTCTACATATATGTCTGTGGGTAGCACAGTGCAAACATCTTCCTTTAGAAGAAAGGCTTTTAGCACTAATTCTTGTTGTGGTTTTAAAGACATGTCCAAGTCATTTAGAACAGAGAAAAGAGCGCAGCGAACTCCGCTTCAGACGCTATCTTTGTTGTTTATGAGAAACTGAGTCGCGGTGTGTGACGCACGCTGCTCAGCGCTGATTGGCTCGGTGAGAACTCTCAGGGGGTGGGGTTATATTGCTTCCCATAAGGAAGCATTGGTATGGCTGGCCAGGCTAGTGTGTGAAGTGAAACACCACAAGAACAATTTTTTCAGAGTCCTTTGTTTGACATGAAGAGGAATTATTAACTTTTGCTCTAAAAACTTCAGATCTTCAGACAGACATTATGGCAAAGCAGGACCATAAATACACAAAGAACTACAGGAAGTTCTACTCACCCATCATTTTCATGGTCCTAAAACACAGATGCCTCAGAGATACTCTATATGTGCCCCTCCCACATCCACACACAATACAAAGCAAGTCTTAATACTATTTTAAACATTTATTGTATGGATTTCATTTAAAAATACACAACAGCACAGTTTTTTAAGTAAAAAGTGTCCTTTTTCAGCAAAGCTTCTAAAAACGCTCTTTTTTTTAAATCTTAGCCTCTGACGTAACCAGAGGGAGTTCTAAGCTTGGTTCTGTCTGCAGCTTGGTGTGGAGAGTGCAGTTTTAGGGTAGAGAGGTCGTGTTATCGAGTCAGTGTGTGTGTGTTCACTAGTTTAGAATTGTGTTCATTTTGATAAACTATTATTTTTGGAGGCTGTAGAAACGTAGGGTTACGTTATGTAAACCCCAGTTCTTTGATAACAGAGTGAGGTGTTTCACTATGGGAATCGCCTTGGCGTGACCAACTACGGAAGCTTCAATGACATCACGTCTGTCTGTGACAGACCAGTTGTGCCGTGCCCGGGCTCCGCCCACCCCATATAACCACGGCCAACTGACCCGTCCTACTCATTCATACGATTTCTTACCGTACATGCAAGAAGGGAATTGTTGGTGAAACACCTCACTCTGTTATCAAAGAACCGGGGTTTACATAACGTAACCCTACGTTCTTTTTCTTTTTCACTATGGGAGATATGGCCCGCTCCCGGTTTGCGTGTCCGCCCCGAAGCGAGCTGCAGCAAAGCCTGTGGATCCTGCCTCTATCACTGAATGCGCCAGTGATGGCTGAGAAACATCCAGCCTGTAAAACCGCACAAAAGTGAATGGCGTGGCCCAGCTAGCTGCTGCACAAATATCCTGAACAGACACACCACGAAACAAGGCCCAAGATGTGGCCATGCTTCTTGTAGAATGAGCCCTCACCCCCGCTGGGGGTTCAGCACCCTTACACCTATATGAAAGGCTTATAGCTTCTACAATCTAGTGTGCCAGTCTCTGACGAGACACAGGCTTGCCTTTATGGGCCGTAGTCCAAGAAACAAACAGTTGGTCTAATTTTCTGAAACCAGCCGTCCTGTCCATATAAGCCCTTAAAGCTCGAACTGGGCAGAGGCAATTAAGCTTCTGCTCCTCTGCTGAGGAAAAAGGAGGTGGATGGAAAGCCAGCAGCTCCACTGGGGAGCAGCTATAAGATGACTCCATTACCTTAGGCACAAAAGCTGGATTGGGCCGCAGACGCATCTTAGTGTAGCCTGGGGCCCACTGTAAACAAGAGGGACTAACTGACCATGCCTGAAGGCCACTCACTCTCTTCGCTGTTGTCAAAGCCAAGAGTAGTGCAGTCTTCAAAGAGAGACATTTCAATTGAACCCCATCTACAGGTTCAAAAGGATGATGACAGAGGGCCTCCAGAACGAGAGAGAGGTCCCACAATGGTACCAGTGGCCTAAAGACTGGTAGTTTACGGCGAGCGCCCCTCATGAAGTGACCCACCAATGGGTGTTGCCCCACCAGTTTGTCACCAAACCCCACATGGCACGCAGAAATTGCTGCCAGATATACCTTAATAGTGGAGAAAGCTTTACCCATGTCCATCAGACTCTGCAAAAAACAGAGTACATCCACCACTGAACACTGAAAAGGGACAACATGTTTTTTCTCACACCACACCTCGAAAACTCTCCATTTACCACTGTAAAGAGAGCGGGTTGAGGTGGCCCTCGCATTTTGAATGGTGTCAATGACCCCTGGGGGCAGGCCTGTTGTCCTCAGATTCCACCTCTCACAGGCCAGGCCCAAAGAGCCATGCGATCTGGGTGGGGGTGATAAATCTCCCCCCTGGCCTGGGACAGAAGATCCCTGCGAACAGGCAGGGGCCAGGGCTCGTCCCACAGCATCTGGATTATTTCCGCCACCCACGGTTTGGATGGCCACAATGGAGCCACCAAAATCAATGACAGGCTCTGTGCCCTTACTCTTGTCAGAATAGAGGAGATCAGGCTGAGAGGCGGAAATGCGTACAGCAGCACTGAGGGCCACGAGTGAGCTATTACGTCGACACCCAGAGGTGCGTCCGTGTCTGTCAGGGAGAAGAAACGTGGGCAGTGGGTGTTTTCCCATGAGGCGAAGAGATCTACGGTGGCCTGACCGAATCTCTGCCATATTTGATGCACCACCTGGGGGTGGAGCCTCCATTCCCCGTACAGTGGATTCCCTCTGGACAGGAGGTCTGCTCCCCTGTTCAAGTTGCCCGCCACGTGCGTTGCGCAAACCGAGAGGAGTCTGGAGCTGCACCACACAATTATTCTCTTCGCTAGTGAGTGCAGCTGAAGGGAACGAGTTCCCCCCTGATGGTTGATATAAGCTACCACCGTGGTGTTGTCTGTCTTCACTAAAACATGACGGTCCTTTAAATAGGGCAGGAAGTGTTTTAAAGCTAGAAACACTGCTAGGATTTCCAGCACATTTATGTGAACCTGCGTCAGACTGCGCGACCAGACGCCGTTCACTGTTCTGCCCATCAAAGTCGCACCCCAACCTGTAAGGGACGCGTCCGTTGTCATGGTAACTCTGGATGCTACTGGTCCCAGCGGAACCCCCGTCATGAAAATGGTCTGATCTCTCCAGGGCTGGAGAGCCGACATACACGTGGGAGTTATTTTCACTCTGCGGTGGAGATGACGGCGGGAGCACAGTCTTAATGACCTCACCCACCGCTGGAAATCTCTCATCAGGAGCCCCAGTCGTACCACCGAAATCACAGACGCCATTAGGCCGAGAAGGCGCAGGCAAGGTCTGTATAAGACGATGTTTCCCAGCTGGAAACGTCCGATACACTTTGTGAAGGACGTGACCCTCCCCTCTGACAGCGAGACGCGATGAGAGAGGGAGTTTATCTGAAGACCCAGATATTCCGTGCACTGCCTGGGGGTTAAACTGCTCTTTGTCCAGTTTATTCTGAACCCCAAATCCATCAGATGGCTCAACACCGCCAGCGAATCGCTGGTTGCTTGCTCTCGAGAGGGAGAACATATCAGATAATCGTCTATGTAAGAGAAAAATCTGATGCCGCGCATCCTCAGGGGGGACAGCGCCACTTCCACACATTTGGTGAAAACCCTCGGTGCTAATGACAGCCCGAACGACATGGTTTGAAACTCGTAGGCTGTGCCCTGATAAGCAAACCTGAGAAATTTCCTGTGTGGAGGATAAATAGCGATGTGAAAATAAGCATCCGCGAGATCGATCGTGATAAACCATACTCCAAGGGCGGACGGAACAACAGAGTGTGTTGTGAGTCAACATTTTGAACGTGTACTTGCGTAAGTGTTTGTTTAACACACGCAGGTCGAGTATGGGGCGGAGAGATTTCCCGTCCTTTTTCGGAATGAGGAAGTAGCGCGAATAAAACCCCTGATGGGCTTCGTCGCTTGGCACTATCCTGATCGCCTTTTTGTTCAACAGTAAAGCGATTTCTTCTTCCAGGATGTGCACCGAGTCCTCTTTCGCTATTGACGTTATTATCCCGTTGAAACGGGGCAGTTTCAAGGCAAACTGAAGTCTGTACCCCCGACAAACTGTGGCCAGAACCCAAGGGGGAGCTGCGCATGCGCATCATCTCCCCGCCCGAGCGGAGAGCGAGACACCGCTGGGTGACGTCATCTCCGTAACCCGAGCGACCTCGACTCTCCCCGTGGGAAGAGCAAGGGGGCCCTCTGCTGGTCGCAAAGGGATCTGACAGGTTTTGTTCTTTTTTATTTTTTGTGGAGAGTCTGACCTCGGCTGAACACCTGGCTGCAGAGAAGCTTTCTTTATTGTTAAATGAACCCCCTGAACAGTCTTGCACACATTTGGGAACAAAGTGCTTGGTGACACTGACTGTGTGCTTGTGTGATAATAACTGAAAAGTGTTTGGTGACACTGGGTTATCTGCTCCACAACCTCGTCCCTCTGAACTGCAGAGGGAGGAGCGAACGAGACTCCTTCTAGACTGGGAACCCCAGGAGTGTCTGAACCCTGAACACAGAGGTCTGTTTGCCCCTCTGAAAACCTCCTCCTTTTTATGGGATTAGAGGCAAGAGCAGCTAGGTCTTCCGCTTCTTCTTGCCCTCGCTGGGGTGTGACGAGCGGTTTTTAGCGGCTGCTGCTGCAAAGGAGTGCTTCCCCCATGGTCGAGGGTTCTCTGCCTTGTTTGGCTGACCACCTGCTGTTCGTTGTGGTCTAGCCCCACCCTGACGACCCTTCACAGCTGAAGCAGTTTCTGCAAAACCAGGTTTGGTTGCCTGAACGGGCTGAGGGTTATGTTTACGAGGCAAGCAGAGATTGAAGGCCTCTCCTTCCTGCTTCCTGCGGGTGCTCGTCTCAGTCATTTTCTCCAAGGCAGGGCTAAAGAGACCTTTGGTTGGGTCAAAGGCCGCGTCCATGACATCAGCCTTCTGGGAGTCACCCAGGCCTGACAGGTTCAGCCACAAGTCTCTCTCACCTGAAATAGCCAATCCCATAACACGTCCGCAGCCCTGGACTGCTCCTCTGGAAGAGCGCAGGATGAGATCATTGACCACACAGATTTCATCCCACAAAACAGGGTTTGGTGCTCCAGAGTCCAGCTGACGGCCCATTTCCTCCAGGATTTCTCCCTGATAAGCTGACAGCAGAGTCACTGCATTGAGAGAACACACAGATTGGCCAGCATATTTGTACATCCTCTGAAAAATGGACGCTGTGAGACGATCCATTTTAGATGGGAGAGCGATGCTCGATGATGCTGACACCGACCTGCGGTTGGGGTGGAGGTGGTATGCCACTGACGGCTCCACCGCTGGGGGTTCAGCCAGCCCCAATTTCTCCATACCATGCACCTCCAGTTTAGAGCATCCTTTGGTGGGGAGTTTGCTCTTAAACGGGCTAGGCCAGTAACGGCTCATTTCTCTCATGCACGCTGGGACAGCCGACAAGAGCTGCTTGGGTGACGAGGAGGACAGTGGTAGCTTCTTACCATCATACAGGTCCCGTTCCACCCCTTCTGCCCCTTGGGCTGCAGACCACTGAATGTTGAGTTTTGCAGCTGCTCGTCTGCAAACTTCATACAGATCAGCGTCCCCCTGTGGAGCCACCCCAGTGCCGCTGGGTGGTCTGGAGTGTTGAGCAGGGAAGGTGGAATCCTCTTCCTCGTCATCCATGTCCAGGTCGAGAAGGTCTGAATTTGCGTCATCTTCAGCCTCCTCATCACCTACGTTGAGCAGCCCGCTGTCGACCAGTCCCTCAAACAGAGGTGGCAGCGGGGGCTCATCTTCCATCATGTCCGCCCAACTCGTGGAGGCTCGTGGCTGATGGTTGTCACCTGTAGCTACAGGCGTGGCTGGAACAAGGCCTGGGTCCTGGTTGTTAGCGACTGCCACTCTAAGCCTCCTTTCCCTTATTTTCTCGGGCATGGAGGAGCAGTGAGGGCATGTCTGCGGGTTAGCTAGCGATGCCTGGGTGTGAGCCGCACCCATGCACGCTATGCACATAGGGTGAGGGTCCCTGCCTGAAATCGAGGCCCCACATGATGCTGGACACAGGCGGGATGCAGCCTCCTTAACCTTCGGTTCCGACCCTTCGGTGGGGGTAGGTGTGGAAGCCATAGTTGAATTCCAGCTAGCCGTTACACGTTAGCCTGAAACAGCGTTAGCAAACTAGTAAGCAGAGTTAAGTCTGCGGCCAAAGCTGTATTTGAAATGTAGGGCAGCTCGTCGTGACACGTTAGCTGCGCCAAAAACGAACCCCCTAGCTAGTAAATGGTAAGCGAGCCGAGGACAAGCTCGCCATAACGCGCTAGCTTGAGACACTCGCTACTATTACTCCGTCAACGACAACAGAGTAGCTGTGGGAACAGTTCGCCGTGACGCGTCCACTGTCCCTAGCGAGGTGTACAAAGTGACTTGTAAAAGCACTTACTCAGCGCAAATCCAGACCAGCATGAAAACTGAGTTCGGCGACCTATCCTGGCGGTACGCCTGGGAACAGTTGAGGAGCTAGCAGATAGCCTAAAAATCGCTGAGGGAGCAAAGTGTAGTTTCTCACGGGAAGAAAGCGAGAATGAGTAGGAGGGGTCAGTTGGCCGTGGTTATATGGGGTGGGCGGAGCCCGGGCACGGCACAACTGGTCTGTCACAGACAGACGTGATGTCATTGGAGCTTCCGTAGTTGGTCACGCCAAGGCGATTCCCATAGTGAAACACCAAACGAAGTTAGAAAAAGAACTCCAACCTGTCCGGACATCGAGTTCACGGGTTTCCTAATAAGTAAATAACACATCTGTCTCCGTTCCTGGGTGCGTTTTGTGCAGCTGGAAAGACGGGACTTCTGGAACTCAGATCGGTGTATCGGTACCAACTCATGGAGCAGTGTTTGCGAAAACACGTCAGACAGTCGGACATTACTGACGTGATTTAATATTGTCCGACAAAAAACTTTAAATCGTCGGACATTATGACCGACGCTGTTTGACTTCTCTGAACTTGCCAAAATAAAATAAACTTCCTGAAAACCACAAATTGCAGACTGTTTGTTGGCTTCCCCCTCAAAAGATCTAGTTTCTACATATATTACATTATTTATTTGGACTCTCAGCGTAGCGGGTCTTCTTTTGGGCAGAGAGGATGGAGAGCGGCAGAGCGCTGATTACTGATGCGTTCCTCCGGGCAGCTGCGTCCTGCGCACGGCCACAGTAACATTCTCATAGTGGCGTCACAAAAAAAACATAACACACGATTGTTCATGTTTGCTCATACTTTCTCTTTCATTTGTGCCTGACGCGCTCCGCTGCTGCAGAGATCATCTCCCGTGCTTCGGTGACATCACCTCACTGGCGCAGCCGCACATTCCGCTATTTTTGCGCTCGACGGATCTTTTTGATCTGCTAATTTCAAAAGTAACTTGTGAGTTTAAAAGTAAGAAGCCAGGCAGGAGTTTTTCTGGAGGATTGAGAGGAGATGCAGCTAAAAGACAGCAGGACAGGAAAATAGTCGCATAAAAAACAAAACAGTGTTTGAAAAGGAAAATGTAGGCAGATATATCCACTACACGTTAGTAACTTTATAATAATAATAATAATAATTTATAAGCATGTAATATTTATTTATATGATTCAATTCAGATCACCTTCAAAACTCAGTCCCACACCCAGGGCCGATTCTAGGCATTTCGGGGCCCACGGCACAGTGCATTCATATTTATCTCTGGATTAAGCTAACAGGACTCCCTCTGCTGATGTCACGTTGGGTTGGCAGAAAATAAAACTTTTTTCTCACAAAAATGACTAAAAGCCTAAATAATTTATGTATGTGTAAAAAAAATTTAAAACGAGTTTCTATTATGTTTCTCTAAGCATTGGTTCATGGGAGTCTAACTTGCAATTTGCTCTTTAATGTCATCATTTAACTTTTGGAAATTACTGATGCAAAAATGTTAAATAAATATATTTCTATTATTTTACAGGAGGCTGTGATTGGTGGATGACGAGCCTGGCCTGAACACAATGATGCCAGAAAGACCAGGCTAAACAGATGTGTAGCTCTCATGCTGGATGCCACGGCCGTCAGACTTGATCTCATTGGTTAGATCTGTTTCTGAAGAGAAGGCAGCACCACATGGCCAAACTCGCCTCTCTTGAACTGCAGAAGGGGAGCAGTTTTACATTCAGGGGTTGACACAGTTGACATGTTTTAAAGAACAATTAAAAAAGTATGTGTGAAACAGTATAATTTTATCTTCTCATGTAGATAAATGTAAAAATGTGTTTGTTGCCTTTTTGTCAGCTGTGATCCCTGATTTTCTCTGTGTTTAGGGCTGCAAGTATCCAGGGTCAGGAGAGGCTCACTGCTAGGGATGGGTACCTTTGACATTTGAATCGATACGGTACCAATTCCCGGTACCTACAAATCGATACCGGTACTTAACGGTACCTATTTTTGATACTTTTGAGTGTTTAATAATTATTTAAATCTCTTTTTATTTAAATATATATTTGTTCTCGGTATATAACCATATTTGATAAACATCACAATAAATAACATACAACTGTTTGTATTTTATCATCGTAGTGTTGTACAAAATTCTTTAACCACAACTGTTTCTAAATGATGCAGAAATTAAAACCCAGCTCCATGTGCTCCTATTCTCCTTGGAAGTCGGAATTTCCGAGGAGAAAGTGAACGCACCATTAGCTGATAGCAATGTTAAAGGAAGCTAAACTATCAAACTAACGTTAATTTTAAACAGTTTATTTTGCTGCTTGAGCAGATTAAGACGATGATGCCACACTTAGATCGTTGTCGCTGGTTTCATCATCACCCAATCACCCACCGCATTTAGTGAAGTGAAGCCAAACTTTAGCGCGCATTCGCTTTCTCCTAGTCGGAATTTCCAAGTTCCGAGGAGAAAGCGAACGCACCATTAGCTAACGGGAGCTAATATATCAAGCTAACGTTATGTTAAACAGTTTATTTACCTGCTGGAGCAGGTTAAGACGATGGTGCCTCACTTATATTGTTGTTGCTGGTTTCTTCGTCACCCAGTTACCCATCCCATTTGGTGAACTGGACCCAAACTTTAGAGGTCTTCCTCTCTGCCATGCTGCTTGCTCTGTTTACAGCTGACCCTGCCCGCAGTGATTGATGACATTACGCTCTTGCGCCAGTGAAACCCTTCTCGAGGGGGGAACACATATCGACATGACACCGGCGCTGCTGTCTATCTTGGCAAATTGCTGTATTGCAAGTTCTCGTTATGAAGGTCAGGTACCGAAACAAGGCACCGTTTCATGTCACGTGAACCGGTACTTGGTCGGTTCTACGGAATTCGGTCGGTGCCTTAAAAAGTACAGATTCCGGTACCCATCCCTACTCACTGCTGCTAATTTATCCTGGTTGTCCTCCTGGGAGAGAGGCCTTCCACTATTATCATCATGTTAATGTTGTTTGGTATTTACATTTATTAAAACAAATACTAATTGATAACTCATTTGATCATTCATTTTATTATTTACATTTTTTTGAACATATTACATGAACAGAAAATGGAAAGATGGTAGGGGACAGGACTATAACACATGACAATTATTTAAAGATCAAAACAAATATGGAACAGTTATGTACATGCTGGTGAAGGTTCTCAGTCATCCAGGTCATGGTAATCCAAGGGGTTCAAATGAAGGCAACTGGACTTCTTTGGTTTCTTGAAGACGTTTCGCTTCTCATCCGAGGAGCTTTGTCAATTCTGACTGGAATATGGGAGGGTCGATCTTATAAACTGTAGCTGTCTATTGTTGCTCAACGAGCAGCATCTGCCTGTGAATGCCCCTCCTCCCTACCTCTTGATGGGTCGTTAGCATCGTTAGCCTCTATTGTTTGTGAGTCGTTGTTTTGATTAGATGCAGGAGGGTGTGAACTGGACTGAAACTGTTTTGGAACTTGGTTCAAAGCTGCATTGTAGGTGCTGGAAATGTGAAACCTGAGTCCTCCTCCTCTATTTAATGATGGTTTCTCCATTTTGACATAGATGGCTTCCTTCACTCCTCTCTCAAACCATCTATATTCTCTGTCCAGAATGTGGACTTTGTCATCTTCAAAGGTGTGGCCCTTGTCCTTCAGGTGTAGGTGGACTGCAGAGTCTTGGCCTGAAGAGGTGGCTCTCCTGTGCTGTGCCATGCGCTTGTGTAGTTGTTGTTTAGTTCCCCTACAATGCAGCTTTGAACCAAGTTCCAAAACAGTTTCAGTCCAGTTCACACCCTCCTGCATCTAATCAAAACGACGACTCACAAACAATAGAGGCTAACGATGCTAACGACCCATCAAGAGGTAGGGAGGAGGGGCATTCACAGGCAGATGCTGCTCGTTGAGCAACAATAGACAGCTACAGTTTATAAGATCGACCCTCCCATATTCCAGTCAGAATTGACAAAGCTCCTCGGATGAGAAGCGAAACGTCTTCAAGAAACCAAAGAAGTCCAGTTGCCTTCATTTGAACCCCTTGAACAGTTATGTACAGTTCAAGCAGGATTAAGCTGAGTGACTTTTCCTGGATCATTTATTTAAACTGAGTGAGCAGGAAGTCTGCTGTGTAGCTAGATCTGCTGCAGAAGGACCCCAGACTTGGATGGAATGATGAAGCAGATACCTGTGACTGAACCTTTCTGGGCGAAGGGTGGAACATCATACAGGACGGTCTGCAGCAAGTGCTTTGAGATGCTTCCTCTCACTGTCCATCATCCATCTACAGGAATTGCTGGGCTGACTCAGTTGACAATAAGGAGATGTCTGGATTCACTAGTATAACAATAACAAATAAAATGACCGTGTGTGTTTTAAAATAGAGGTTCCTACTGTTAACAGTAGTTGTGGGTTGGTGGAAGCTCCTCCAGGACAGCACAGCTGACTGCCTCCATACCAGCCTCTCTCATCTCACGTCTTCCTCATTCTCTTGGGCCACAAGTCACCAGCACTGAGGCGGATGTTGTGCAAAATGGTGCATGCTGACCTGTAATAGAGAAAAAAACCTTTTATTATTAAATTTAAAACACACACTTAACCTGCAGTACATTGGTTCTGTTTAAAGTAAAGCAAGGAATAAAGAGAAAGCAGGGAATATTCTTTAAAGGGGTCATCACCTGAAATCTTCACTTTTCCACTTAAAAACATGTCTATAATGGCTTCCTAATGATTTTTCACTGGCTGAGAAGCCGATATTTAACATTGACGCGTTTGTTTAATCTTGCCTTCTTCAACCAGCTCACACGCACCCCACGAGCACGCGCACTCCAACACGAGAACTTGAGTTCTGGCCCTATATGCCGACACAACGGCCTAATATAAACAAATATGAACCACAACAAGCACAACAAAGCTCATTTCATAACGTGAAACACATAAATTATGTATTACCGTTGACGACTCATGTTATAATCCGTGTTACGGGAGACAAAACTCCGATCGGTGTGTGTATTCCAGCTTCACAACAGCATAAGAGCCGATGCCTGGATGAGCTTGCTTCTCTCCCAACTCAACAACAAAGGAGGACGCCATTACACGCGAGGTGAGGCCCGGGCTCGTAAATACACGGTTAGATCCCGTAGGTCACTGCCAGGTCGGGTTCAGTTATAACTTTTGTTGTTTTGGAGCGAGACGCTGAAGCCACGTCCTGCTTCCTTCCACCAATGAACGCGCTCCTCAGTCCCGCGCGCGTCCGAGACAGCCGAAATATCGCGTGTGATCTCGCGAGAAAATATGCCCTTCACAATAAAGGATTAAACAATCACATTTTTTATTTATTTTTCCAATACAATTTAGTTTAATGGTCTAAAAGACTATAATAGGATGTAGATATCTACGGTATTATAGGTGCTGACCCCTTTCAAAAATCTACAAATTTACATTTTTAGAAGAGATCTAATCATTATTGGCCTTAAATAAAAAAAAAACAAATGCACATTGAAAACATTTCAATGTTATTTTATTAACTTAAGTTCGTTTTTGATACTTTTACACCCACCTAATGCTCATTAAGAAGTTCTAAGATCCAATTACCATTAGAAAATGTCCTACTGTAGTCAACATTTAAAATGTATTTTGTTAATATTAATTATTTACATGTTAATACTCTGTAGTAATGTGTACATTTAACCACCGAACTTTCTATTGCTAAAAACATCAAAATGTAAGTCCTGAAAGCTTGTAAACTAAACTAAATGACTTTAGGCTGAGAGGTAACCATTTCCAGGTAAAGAATAAACGCTGGTGACGGAGGTGAAGCTGATGTAGCTCCTTAAACATCCCTGCTCGATTTTTGCTAGCTTAGCTCTTTTCCTCTGCCTGTTAGCTGCCGTCTCGGGTGCTAACAGGACCTAGAGGCTGCCGTTGAGAAGGCTAGACAATAGACATTACCGCCATCTACAGGCAAAGAGTGCGGATGTAAGCAAGTTTGGTTGTGAGGTTTACAGATCCCTGCCCACCTCTCCCAATGATTGGACAGGAATTCGAGAAACATGATTGGTAGCTAAGGGTGCATTCGATTTTCCTCGGAACTAGGAATGACGTCACACCCGAGTTAACAGCGTTCTGGTTTCCGTAGTCGGAGAAGTTGGAATTCCAATTATTCAGTTTAACTTTTTTATTTTTATTTTATTTTATTTTTTACTTTTTTATCAGGTGAAATAGGTAAAAAACAAACACGAATGATGGACTGTTGGTGCGTTCGATTTGTCTGTTTATTTTACAAGACACACATATAAGAGTGTGTTTGAAATAAAAGTTACATGTAGCGCTTGCATCTCTAATTTGAACAAACTAAAAGTTTTGTTTATTAGTCGTATGTGTTCGTTGAGAGCTACCTAAACAGCAGTTTTCGAGGGCGCTGCCATCTTGGATTTCGAGGTCGGAGTTCTGAAAAACGTCAGAGTTTCCGACTGGGAGTTCCGACTTTGCGGGGCGTTTTAGTTGATTTTTCCTACTCGGAAGTCGGGATTTCCGAGTTCCGAGGACAAATCGAACGCACCATAAGACTCGTGCTCTCATTGGTTCCTCCCAAGTTCCTCCCACCCAAGCTACAATTGGGACAAAATGATTTGTAACACTGTAGACTTGAGGTTTGTAACTGTAGAATGAGATGTGTGTTTTGAGAGTTTTGATTCCAAACATGTACGATGATTTTTTATTTTTGAAGTCTGCAAGTTACAAAACGAGAGTTTAATGGTTCAGAATGAAAGTTTGATGTTACAAAATGAGAAATGCATGTACAAAATGAAAGTTTGATGTTACAAAACGAGAAATACATGTACAATTTGAGAGAATTACATGTTACAAAACTAAAGTTAGATGTAAGTTACAAAAAAAGTTTCAAGTACAAAATGAAAGTTTGGTGTTACAAAACGAGAAATACGTGTACAAATTGAGAATTACATGTTAGGAAACTAAAGTTAGAGTTAAGTTACAAAACAAACGTTTCATGTACAACACGAAAGCTTGATGTTACAAAACGAGAAATACATGTACAAATTGAGAATTACACGTTAAAAAAATTAAGGTTACAAGTTACAAATCCAGAGTTATGTGTCATGAAACATGTTACAAGTTACAAAACTTGTTACAAGTTACATGTAATAAAGTCCCAATCGTAACTCCATACATCTTTATCAGTCAGTGCGTTTACATGCGCATCAGAAAACCGAAGTATTGCCCTAAAAAGACTCGCGTCATTTTTTTTAAATGCATGTAAACGCGTTAGTCTGGCTGAAGGTGAACTTCTTCTAATCGGAGTTAATCACCCAGATAATGCGGTAGTTATCTGAATTCAATCTGCATGTAAACGGGTCAGTCGAGCTGAACCGATTAGACGCTCGCGTTCCGGAAGTGACGCGGCCGCAGTAGCGCTAATCTGATAATATCACCGCCACAACGTAACACGTGTAACAACATCAGACAGCGTAGTACGTACCAATAAGCTGTGCTGCTGCATTGTTGTTGTCTATTCCTTCAGCCATTGTGCATATCCCGTTTCAATCCTGTCTGCTTTACTCCCGCCAGTGTTTGTTTACTATTTGTGTTGCTACAAGCTAACCGGAACAATGCCCGACATGAAAGGGTGCATGTCGCCACCTACTGTACCGGAGTGGAACGAACTTCATTTGAGAGGTCGGTTTTCTAAAGCGCATGTAAATGAGGATAAAGACTCCCAGCTTATTACCATAAGATCGACCTGGATCGACTTAGATGTTGATGCTGCACATGTAACCGCACTGAGTGTTGTGAAGGCAAACACAACTGGAATCTCACAGTATTCACTCATATCAGTGAATACACAGCTACATTTAAAACAAAAAGTATAAACTTGTATTCTATAGAATGTAGGGATAGATCGATATATCGGTTGGCTGATCTATCGGGCTGATATTTATCATTTTTATATATTGGCCTCTTGAGTAGAGCTGATTTAGAAAATGATTCATGTTCAGAAATGTTGAGCCTCCGTTGTCATTAGTGACCTTTGAGCATGCAGATCAGTCAAATTGTCTAATTATCAGCCCAAAAAATTGGCAGCTCATATCAGCTGACCATGAACTCAACATCTCAGCATCAGCTATAGAAAACCCCACATTGGTCGATCTCTAAAAATAATGTACTGCACACGTCATTTAATATTCCTGTGCTCCACTGGAACTGTCCCGAATCACTTCCCAGATGAAAATGTGCTCTGGGCACATCTGAAAAATTAGTCTTATGTTTGTTTTGGGTGTCAAGACACCATGAGTCGTTCTTCCTGTTATCCGACTGCAACCTGAACCATACACCAATCTCTCTTTTCTAGTTCCAACAGTCCCATCAGCTTAGCCATTGTTCAGCTGTGCTGTATTGACATGAATAATTTACTTTTCCTGTGAGCTTGTGAAGGTACACCACTGAGATCCTGTTGCACTAATGATGGTCAGTGCCTGCTGGTGCCCCTGCAAAGTTTTAGTCCTGCTTTATTAGGTCTGAAGTGCATGAAAAGCAGTTTTTAAATGTATTTTTCTATATCCATTTGTAGTCCAGTCATGTAGGTATTTAAGTACTTTCCTTTGGTTCAATGCTTTAAAGCTGAGATGTGAAGCTGAACATCTTTGCAGCTTTGTGGCAAAACAAAAAAGATGCTTTCACAGCATTCTCTTATGTTTTTGGGTTTTATTTAAAGTTATTCAGAGTTCAATAATTATCACAGTAACAAAACCATGTTTTACTGTGGTTGATTTTATTTTTTTCTTGGCTGATGAAGCCACAAGCTCGAATATCACGGTTTGCACTAATTTAGCTGCTTGAATGACACGACACCAAATGTTCCTCCCAGTTAGGCTCCTTGTCATTAGAGCTGCTTTGTAGCCTACATGTGGAATGTGTGGAGGCATTTTTGAGGATGGTAGGATAAGCTGTTTGCTTTTAACTGTTAGTCCATCTTTATTTAGGGCAAAATTGTCTGAAGTAATAATTTAAAAGTCAAATTAGCAGCAGTAACATGAGCTCTTAGTGCAGCTTTTGGGTATATTTTTAATTGGATAGTTAAAGCAGGTCTGAGCTACGGCTGTGTGATATAGAGGTGTTGACTTTGATAACGATAAATGGACGATAACTACATGTATGCGCAAAAATAATAAAAGTAGTCCACTAGATGGGGCTGTGGCAGCATAATTGCTCCACAGCCAGTTTTGATGGTATTAATCCCCCAGATCTGTTCATTGCAATTTTTTAAAATTTCTACTTTAAAAACTTCAAACTAAGTACTAAGAACTTTTAGTTGTTGAGATTGATTGAAGAACCAAGCACAACTGAAACTTAAAGGTCTGTGGTTTATTTTCTGTTTTGTTTACATCAGCTACGGGGGTTTCACAGGAAATTATGTACTGCACCTGCCTTTTATTTTGGAAGTTTCCGGATGTTTCACACTGCCTTCGTGTTTTGACTTCCTGTCTGTCCCGATCTAAACTGCGGAGTTTGACGTGTTTCAGAAGCGTAGCGCGTAAAAAATAGACTCGAGACATAATGGTAGTCCCGTCGCTTCTGGGATGCGTCCAGAACGCTACACATAGCTGCCAGTGGAAAGGACCCTGTCCACTATAACGGCGGCTAATTGCTGCGTAGTACGTTTCGCGGCCGTTTCGCGACGCTTTCACTTGCGGTGGATATCAGGGGTTACTGTTGCTTTTTTTGGTTGGATTCATAAACACTGTTTGAAACTCCAACTGGAGTTTATGGATTCTGGTTGTGTGTTTATAAGATAGATTGCAGTAACCCTAATCCTAGGTTAGCAGATACCTTGATCTTAAATTACTCTGTATCTGGGACCAAAATCATCTTGATGAGGACATCCTTAGTGAGTGTCCATGGATCTATGGAGGGGGCCTGAGGGTTTCTAATGGTATTCCTCTACACACGAATACCTCCTGCACCTGTTGGTTGCTGTATTTAACCCTTTCAGCCTAAATAAACACAGAAGTGATGGATGAAGTCAGTCACTTGAGACCATTTGGACTGAAATGTGTGAGGCTGAAACTATGTCTGGTCATATTCTCCCGAGGTCTTCTGCTAAATAAGTGGTTCACTCCCTCATTCATCTTGCCCTCATTAAAATGTCAGATTATTAGAAGCTGCAGTTATCTGTTCTTGCCACCCTCTTGATTGATGGGAAACATCTTGTGGCCTCCTCCTGGGAGTGTGTGAACTTGCTGTGCAACATATTTATTAACTCAACCATTGTCCCTTGGTTACCTCAAACTAATTGTCCTAATAATTGTGTGAATAAGAAAAGTGACAAGGACACATCAGAGCTGGATTGATTGCACAACAGATTAACTCCTACTAAATCATTATGCCTAAAAGGCTTTTCAGTTCATCAGTTGGCTTTGAAAATGGTATTTGTCTTAGTGATGCTTCCCTTGGATTCTCGTGGATACATTTATATGCTGTTTATTATTCAGGTTGTCTTGAATTTTCCTCTCATGGGATTGTACAGGAGAGCACTAATAGAAGACAACGTGACAAGCTACACTACTGCTGGCTACAGCTGTGAATCTGCTATGTGGTCTCTAGGTTTGCAACCGTACTGTTCTCGTTGTGACCGCGGGACTTCCAGACAAAAACTACCGACATTTCTCTTTGAAGAGATGAAATGCAAGAATCTATGTGTGAAATGTAATTTATGTTCAGGTAACAAAGTGCTTTTCTACATCAGTATTGAGCAATTTAGTCTCATGCCCCGACGTTGTCAAGCATACACACAAGCTCGTGGGGGCCACACAAGATACTGAAAAGCATTTTGAGTTGCAGAATTTAAGTTTTTGAAATAATGGACTAGCCTGCCACATCTTCATTTCACTCTGATTTTAGGGTGTCTACACAATTGAGCCCTCTGTAGGCTGAAAACTTTTATTTCCATTAAAAGACTTGGCATCCTTTTGTTCCTAAGACATTGCCCTGTCGTTATTTGTATAGATATCCAACTTCATATTGAGATCTGATGTATCTAATGTGTTTCTTTAAAGTGTTCCTTTAATTTTTGTGAGCAGTGTATTAGTGGACGATAAATACCAGTATGTGCAAAAGCAAAGTTGTCCACTAGATGGTGCTGTGGCAGCACAATTGCTCCACAGCCAGTTTTTTTGATGGTAAATTGTAAATGTCCTGTATTTGTATAGCGCCTTCTTAGGGTCCTACAACCCCCCCAAGACGTTTCACAACACAATCAGTCATCCATGCTGGGCTCTCTGTGACAGTGATGCAGTGTTGGTGGTCCAGGACAGGTTCTCACTGATGTGCACCCCCAAGAATTTGGTGCCACTCACCCTCTCCACAGCAGCACCATCAATAGTCAGTGGCGGTGTTTGGTGTGGCCTCTCTGGAAGTTGACAACAATCTCCTTTGTCTTGCTGACATTCAGCACGATGTTGTTCTTGGATTTCTACCACATGGCCAGAAGTTGAACTTTTTTTTAATCAGTCTCATCACCCTTGATGATGAGCCCCACCAAACTTCACAAGGTGATTTGAGCTGTAGGGTGAAGAACAGAGGACTAAACACACAGTCTTGTGGGACCCCTGTGCTTACAGTGATGCTGCTCGAGGTGTGTTTGCCGCCTCTGACTGGAAAAGTCCATCAGCCAGTTACAGAGGGAGTTGCTGATGCCTAGTTTGTCAATTTTGCAGATGAGTTGTTGTATTATGGTATTGAATGCTGAACTGAAGTTTATGAACAGCATTCTTACATGAGATTTTTCTGTCCAGGGGAGTGAGAGCTGCGTGGTGGATCGCTTGGCTCTGTATGCAAACTAGAAGGGGTCCTGGGTGGGGTGGGGGGGGTGGACTTGATGTATGACACGACCAGCCGTTCAAAGCACTTCATGATGATTGGTGTCAGTGCCACAGGACAGTAGTCATTGAAGCAGGACGGGGATGATTTCGTCAGCACAGGTATGATGGTGGCCGCTTTGAAGTATGAAGGGACAATGGCTTGCTTCAGGGAGGTGTTAAAAATGTCTGATGTCTGTGAAGACATCCATAAGGAGTTCCACCCACAAAACGGGTGGGCTGTTGTTCCCTTACTTGTCTTAACGTCAGAAACTTTGGTTTTCTAATGCTAGTGTTACACCCCACGTTGTCTAGGTAATGCGGGGGTAACAAGGAAGGATCTGCAGGTGTAATTTAAAAGGTGAATCACAGCATTTTATTAACAAATCAGGCAATATAACATAACCTAACAACCCCCCCCGCCCACGGAACGTGATTGGTTGCAATGAAACAAAAGTTTAGCTTTAAATGTATACAATATACAAGTTTGTCGAAGTGGAAGCTCCTCCACCTATAGTGTAGCTTTAAAGAGTGTAGGGCTCTCCCTGCACAGAATAGACAAAATTGCTACACAAAGACTGACAAGTGCTAAACTCCCCAGCACAGAAACACCAAGAAATGGGTAAACACAGTCTCACGAGTGCTGAACTCCCCAGCACAAAACTACCAAGAAATGGCTAACAAAGTCTCAAAATGCTAAACTCCCTAGTACCGATTTAGCACAATTATTAAACAAAGCCTTAAGATTTACACCATTTCTAAACAAAGCCCTGGCTGTTCTCAAATTCTACACAAAGCCTTAGCAAGAGCTGGACTCCCCCAGCACATAATCACACAAAGTTGTCACAACCTAGAATGAAACAAAAACTACCATGGAGACAACAGGTCAAAGACAACGTCTCTGGTCTGCTGCCCCATGAAGAACTGGGCCAGGAGGCTTTTATGTAGCAGGTCCACAATCAGCTGGAGATTATCATCTGCTTCAGCTGGGAGAGTCAGAGTGGATCAGGGCAGAATGGAAGGCGCCAGGTGCTGCAAATCATCTCCTCTTGGCCATGGGGTGCAAAAACAGAGGTCACTCAAAAAAAAAAAAAACAGTTCTGGGCCGTAACAACTAGCTTTCTGGAGCTCTGTATATAGATCTTTATGGTTGCATTGGAGGTGACAATGGACATTTGCCGTCTTTCCCCTAGTGGTTGCCCCAAGTGTTATGCATGTCTTGCAAAGTACCTGTATTTGTTGAACGTCGTCTCTATTGTAACCAAAATGGCTCCAAATAAGAGACGTGCCATTGTTTTAAACATGATTTTTTTCTCGCTAACATTTTTCGCACAGGTCTTGCCCTCAGCCATTGCAACGCTCTCTAAGCTAACTCATGTGTTGTTGTTTTTTTCCTAGCCATCCAAATGAAATGCTGTCTGCCTAGGGGGCGGGCATCTAAAGTATAAGAACCCACCCGATTGGCCAAATGCATGAAGTGCTCTATTTGATTGGTCAAAAACTCCATGCTTCCGTGTGATTGACAAAATACATTATGTGTAGCAAACATTTGAGCTGACCATTCATCGCTGTTTTTTTTTGTTCTGCAATAGACACATTAGAAGTTGCTACAGAGAAAGTAACATTGCTGCAGGAATGGCAGCAGAAGAAGAGTTGAAGAAGTGCACTGTATTCTCAAGCACAACTAGAGTTTAATTTTCATATAGCAGGATGACATTTACAGCAGTTTTAGCATTTTAAAACAGTCTTTTGTTATTGTCATCTGTGAAGTTTGAATTATTTGGTCATTACTTTAATGTAATACATAATCTACACTTTGAAGAGCTAACCACAGGCAAGCAACAAGTTGCTTTCTTGTTTTTTTTTCATTTGAAATTAGACTGTCAACAAGTTGATGACGTGTTGAGTTGCATTATGGAATCCGCATTTACTTTTGGATGGGCGATGGGTGACATCAGTTTGATATCTTGTTAAAATACCTCAATGTCTGGTCTAATTTTATGCAGCTAGATGCAGCTGTCTGTTGGGACAGAGCCCAGACAGTCACTAATTCTCCAAGTGTGATTTAAGACACTGACATGGACATTGTTTATTTTAAGGCTGCTACTTTCTGTTAGACCTAGGGCTGGGCAATATGGCCTAAAATCAATATCACGGTATTTTGAGGAGTTCACCTCGATAACTATAAATGGACGATAACTACATGTATGCGCAAAAACAAAAGTTGTCCACTAGATGGGGCTGTCATGTGTATTATGTTGAATCATGTGACTTGAGGTGGCTTCTTAAAGGGACATGAATGTCGCCAACCCACTCATTTTTTATTTTTTTATTACCAAATTTATTGACAAGGGAAAAACGATATAGATAAAAGTCAGAAATTTTGATAATGATACATTTTCAATTTATTGCCCAGCCCTAGTTAGACCTTCTCGATCAGTCCAGTATACAGCAACCATTAATCGGCAAATACCCACCAACTGTGTGTGTGTGTCAGTCAGTGTGGTTTTGAACAGCTTTGGTAAGACTTTGAACGTGCTTCACACTAAGCCCCCTCTCTCCCTCCGTTTCCCACCCTTCCTCTAGCAGCTGTTTTCCTCTTTGCTGGGGAAAGAAGCCAAAATGTCCCCTACCCCCATCCTTTCGTCACCAACAAGAATTTACCATCTTACTGATGAACTCAGCTACCTTTTTTGTCTGTCCCTACCCCGTCCCACACTCGTCTGGCCAGTGACTGTTCAGACCTGATTTTGGATGAGACTGAGGAGAAAGTATTCTCACTATTCTCCTTGGCTGCAGTGTTTTTCTTCACGTTGCTGTGTGAGAATTGCCTGACTTTTTCCAGAGAAAAGCTTTTATTGTTTGTGCTTCCTCCAGCCGCTCCTTTAGCAAGGCCGCTCCAGAATTTATTCCTCAGTCTGTTGCTAGAAGTCTTTTTGACCGTTTCATGGCGTCTGTATATCAACGACAGGTACTCAAAATCAGTCTCTTAAATAAAACATAGCATTGTATTTGTTTCACACAGAAAAGCTCTTTGTCATTTAAACTTATTTTACTGTTTTTGAAATTCCTGAATAAAGTTTTTGAGTTTAGCTTCCTGGGCAATTTCTGGGCTTGATTCTGTTTATAAAGGAGCCTGTGCTCTGAAGCATGACTGTTCTTAGTTTCATGTTTTCAGTTCAGTCTTTCACATGTGAGTAGCTTAGGGAAGTGACATGATTTTGGGTTTTCTTTGTGTTGGACCAGGAGCCTGCACAAGGCATGCCCAGCCTCCCCAGACAAGTTCAATCAGGACTCAGTAGTGTGTGGAAGATCAGCTTGGATCCTCCTCCCTCAAATTTATCAACCTGGTTATATTTTACTCTGGAATATGGAATTTTGAAAAAAGAAAAAAACAAATTGCTTCTTACCTGAGAGATGATGCATGTAGTTAATGGATCTCAATCAAGGGATGTTTTTTTGAACTGTCATGCATGTCACACCTACAGCCAGGCGTTTGTGTAAAGTGTCAACAGCTGATTTTCCCCCAACTTACCTGTCTGCTAGTCTACACATGATGGTCTCAGGAAGAGGAGGGAATGGAAGCTGGTAGACTCCCTTGTCCAGGTTGACTGAACCAAACAAAATGTATGGAATTGTATTGTAGAAACATAATAACACACAAAGAACCAACAGGATACCCCACAAGAGCAACAACAAAGAACATGAAAACATCAAGTTGGCCATACCAGACCACTTCAAAATAAATGTTTACATCTTGGACAAAGACAACAGACCAGCCAACAAATCAGAGAGCCTCTGATAAAAACAGAACTGGCCCCAAATATATTCTCATTCATTAGAAAAGCCTTTTTAGAAACCAACCTGTTGTGTTTTAAAGAAATTCCTCAATGACGTGATCACAGAACATTGTAAAGCAGTGGTTCACAAAGCACCAAGTCTGGTGTCTCTATGGTTTCCATAAATCAAATAAAACTGACAATCATTTCTAATTGAATAGTTTCACTATAAGGTCTCAGGTCTATGCCATTATAATTTGTAATTGTCAGAAGCTAAAAGGTTTGCAATGACAGGTACATTTCTGCTTTCGTATGAAAAAACCAACAGGATCTTTTTTTCGACATTCGTGTTCGTATCTGTGCTCTAAATCGTCTAATCGTAAAGATTATCATAAAGAGAACGTAGTTAAATGAGGAAAAGAATTTTTTTGGTTTTCAGTAGAAGCATTACCAAATTCAGCTCCATCTGAAATGATGTCCGGCTTTTTAAATGTCACATCATTTCCTTCGTTCTGCACTTTCCTATCAGGATTCCTCCATCACCCATCTATCACTTTGTGCCATCGGATTTTCTTCTTTGTCATCCATCCTTCACCTTTTCCATTTTTTACCTTTTGTCTCCTCCCTCCTGTCACATTTCATCAGTTTTGACCCTAACACCTAGCTTTTGCTTCACCTTTCACTCTTTTTGATCAACTTGCTGCTTCTCCTACATTCCTTAATTTGGTCTATGGCTGGAAATAAAGGATCACTTTGATTTGTTATTATAAGACAAGCTGCATTGAAGCTTTGAAAGATGATTGGAAAAACTGTTTTACTTTCCAATTTTGATTTTAAAGTCATTAGTTTGAGAAGAAAGCCACAATATTATTTCCAAATTAACATCTTGATGTGTTACAAAACTATTCAATGTTGGTGTGACCTTGATAAATTAAATTATGTTTTCTAAGAGCTTCCTTTTGCTCTGTGTGCTTCTCTTTGCATGGTCAGAAACAGTTGTCCCACTTATGCTACATTAACAAGAAATGGATATTAGAATAAAATACAAATAATTATCTTATTCAAATAGTACTATCTGAGGAATGACCAAAAGTGGTGCGGGCTTTGGGAATAATCCTAGGCTGGAAGTTACTGGAGCGTAATCTACAATGGTTGTTGGAGATGCAAAGGTATGAAGGAGTTCATTCAATGGTTTTTTTTATACATGAACTGATGCCAATGTAACATCCTGTAGAAATAGTGATGGGAGATCACAGTGATGGGTTTTGAAAGGGGCACCAAGTTTCTTTTAGAGGCGGTCCTATAGATTGTCACCGCAATCTAAAATTACCTTTTAAATTGAAAGTATTCTAAAACGTTTTTGAATTGATGTTGACAATTTCCTAAAGACGGTCACAATTGTCTGACTTTTACAGCTCCAACATTAAAATGTTAATTCTCTATCAGGCGCCAACAAATTAAATGTAATTTATTTTCTGCTTGATCGATCAGCCTCACGAACAAACACGGACAGATGCTGAAGTTTAAAAGCAATCCTGGGTTTATTCGGTCATCCATATCCTTTGCTACTTTTTTTGGTTGATGATGTTGATTGAGGGCTGCATGTTGGCGCTGGTTGTAGCGCTGTTGCCTCGCATGAAGAAGGTCCCTGGTTCAAATCCTGCCTGCGCTTCCTTTTTTTGCTGAGTTAGCATGTTCTCCCCATGCTTGTGTGGGGTTTCTCCTGGTACTCTAGTTTCCTCCCTTAGTCTAAACATACATGCTAGGTTCATTAGAGACTTTAAAATGTTAATAGGTGCAACTGAGTGTGTGTCTGGTTGTATGTGTCTGTGAAGGACTGGAGACCTGTCCTGTGTGTCCCCTGTCTCTTGCCTGATGACTGCTGGAGTTGGGCACCAGATTGTGTGATTGTAACTAAATTCCCTGCAGACACCATCAGTCTTTACAGTAAGACCAGCAGGTCCTCCATCCAAAGTAGAGAGAGACCACATGGAACGTCCTAACGCTCTCAGCTCCACAAGTCCAGATTTGTAAGGATAAAAAGTAGGGCTGCTCAATACATCGGAAATGTATCGTCATCACAGTGTCGGCATGCGCAATGGCATATCGCAAAGAAAAGAAATAATCGCAATTAATGGTCATTTAAAATTTTGGCTACACATAATGCATTTTGTCAGTCAAATGGAAGCATGAAGTTTTTTGACAAATCAAATAGAGCCCTTCACCCATTTGGCCAATCGGTTGGGTTCTTGTAGGTTAGATCCCCGGCCCCTAGGTGGACGGCCCTTCATCTGGATGGCTAGCAAACACCTGAGTTAGCTTGGAGAGAGCGTCACAATGACTGAGGGTAAGACGTGTGTGGAAAATGTTAGCGAGGAAGAACTCGTGTTTAAAATCAGCATGACTATTAAAGATATTTTGGTTACAAGAGAAACAACGTTCAACAAACACAAGTACTTTGCAAGACATGCCAAACACTTGTGGCAACCACAAGAGGAAACATAACAAATCTCACCTCCAACGCAACCATAACGATCTATATACAGGGCTCCAGTAAGCTAGCATTAGCAAACCCAAAGTCTCTGACTTTAAGACAAGAGCACAACAGCCCAGCAGATGCCCATGGGTGGAACTCCTTATGAGAAACCATCAAAGCGGTACAAGGAAATAACGGTAGTGCTACGGGAGTAAACATATCCATTTAGCTCTGTAAATGTTCTACAGCGTTATTCTATTGTTTTAAATCGCTCCAACATATTTTAATGATTATTTTTTACAAAAATATTGAAACAGATCATGCTAATTTTGTAATGTAAACTTGCATACTTTCATTTTGTTACTGTATTAATACTAATGATAGAGGATGGAGTGGTGTGTCTAAAGAATACAAAAACTGCAGATTTAAATATTTATTTATTGCAAGTCATATCGTCATCGCAATTTTAATTACAGTTATCGCGCATAGCGGGTTTTCCTAATATCGTGCAGCCCTAATAAAAAGTCTTAATGAACAGGTTCTGTTGTGAGATGAAGTGAAGTTTGTTTTATTGTGTCCAAAGTTTTGGACAGGTGTGGTATAATTGACCAATTTAAAGGTTTTCATAAGTCTACGCTATTGTTGTTTGTTAATTTATTTAAAAGAAACGACTAAAAACTTTTTCTGCATTTAATTTTGTTCCCTGCTCACAAATACATCAAACATGCAAAGTTATAATGGTAGACACAGCAATTGTCTTTGTGTAGAAGAGCTATGGTAAATCTTTGTCGATACAAGAGAAAACAAGTATAAATTTGCCTTTACCTCAATATAAGAAAAGAAAATTCCCTTGATTGGGATGTTTTGTTTGCTTTGAATCTAAAGAACAGGGTCGAGGCACTCTTGTTTGATGTATTTATTTGGGTTTTATGAATGGTGCTCACAAGTCTGCTTTTTAGTAAACGTTGGTGAAGGTTTGTGGTCACGTTTACGCTTTAATAAAAAACAAAAAATGTTAATAAAATACAAATTCTTAACTTTGGTAATAATTGAAACACTATGGATTGTTCAAGGACAAGCTGTTGAACTCAAACAAGCTTACAGCTAATTTTCTCACTCTGCTTTATACCCATTAAAACTGGGATTTTTAACAAAGAGCAGATGGGCCTCAGGTTTCCCAAAGTCTCATTCCTGAACAGAACAGTAAGAACTGGGGACTAATGGCCTTTTTCATGAAGATGAAAAGTTTTTTATATTTTTAACGGACTTGATCTATAAAAGACTAAATAAAAACTTGATCTTTAGACAGAAATGCTGAGGATCCAAAAGTGAAAGAACTGTGAGAACACCCTTTTCTCTTGCAGATGTTATGTCAGCTGACAAATGGACCTTTTATTTGTCCCGCTATGGCTCCGTCATGCTTCATCAATGTGGAAACACGGAGCTTGTCACTCTTCATTGTATCCAGTCATGAGACCATTCCCAACAAGTGACTGGCTCAGAGTGGGTTGTTCATGAGTACTCAGCCTTGTGCTGTTGTCAAAACTGGTAACTATTTGTTATGTCTACAGGCTGTTGCCCGTCTTTGGAGGGCTTCATAATTAAACAAATTTGTATTTCATATTTGATTTTAGCTCAGAATGATCACAAACACAATGCAAGTTAAAACAGTATTACTCTAATTAAATAGTTTATAATTCTTGGTTTTTGGTCCGTGATCCGGTCCGCGGCTGGCTGCAGCTTGATCGGAACCGGTCCGGCCTGAACCTTCCTAGTTCTTTTCCTCACAGTGGAGAGACGCTCTGGAACTTTGAACAAGTTCATGTGTGGCAACTGGTTTTAACTTTGACACAGCACTACTTCAAATAAAAACAATGAGGTAGTGATTCAATTTTATCTTGATTCATATAAAAAAGCAGAGAAGAAGCACAGGGTACAAAAAGGAATTCCTGACTCTCTGGAGGTCTCCAGAAGAGTCCCTCCACATGGCTGACATCGCCTAATATACCTTTGTGGGGGCATTGCCCCCCACTGTCATGGTAATCCCTGATTGGATTAGAAACCAAAAACTATGTGGCACCATGACTGCAGTCATGGTGAATCTATGTGAGCAGATAGTGAAATTTTTGATGTCTGCGCCTGATATAAGTGACTGTGGAATGAGATCAAGACAATTTCAGCAAGTTATAGTTTCTCAGGTCAGACAGAACCCTGGAGTAGGGTGACCAAGGTTAGTTAATACACAAATAATCCAACATAATTATGTTCCAAATGATACACATCCAGCCTCTTACAAAGCACAGACTCGCATGCATCTTGTGGTGCTTTAATAGTGCAGGTAAAGGTGGCAGAATGAGAGCAAAACACACAGGTGAGGTATACACCTCCATCATTTTCAAATATGACCCCACACCAGCTGCTGCCTGGTGCTCTGTGGCGCCCTGCTCAGTGATCATTTTTCATGCGGCTCTTTTTTCAAATAAAGTACAAAGCTCACAATGGTACTATGGTAGTCTTGATTGATTTTACTATCAAACTAATTTTGGGCTCATAATTCATACTCTTGAATTATTCTAAACTAAATGGCTCAACTGTGCCAACTAATGACTTAAATTTTTGTCAGCAGACTCTTTCAAAAATGTACTCTGAATATTTTTACAACCCAACTAAAACCTATGTTATAAAAACTTCTGGCCTGTAATGTAAGGCTTGTTGGTGTTCAAAATAAATATGTTTGATGGTATTAATTCTAAATATGTAGCTATCCATGATTTGAAACCTTTAGTGAGGTGGACACAGATCATAATATGCTGTCTAGTGTGCCCTGTTGTGACTGTGGCTAAGATTAGAGCATCAACCGATGCCACAAACGCAATGAAATAATGCATTTTTCCCAACTCACTGAGTAATCATGTAGAACAATCATAATTCCAATATGGACCAAATTAATCATGACACCCCCCCCCCCCCCCCCCCATCTCCATTGAGCAGCACTATTTCTTTGTTTATTTGGATTTTCCTTCCATCTTCACTTTTACATGAACTTTATAATGTTATGAGACCAGTTTATTCCTCCCTAGACCTGGGCTGTTTCGTTAGTGTCTTTAAGTCTGAAGGAGAGGTAGAAAAAGGGTAATGACTGACTTTATCTAGGTTCTTGGTACTGTGCAATTCATTTCTCACTCAGTCACACAAACACTCGTAAAGTGCTGCCCATTTTAGATTTTTTTTTCCTTTACTCTTTGTACAATCATGTGGTGTCATTAGAGGAAGTGTGAAATTTAATCTTCTGCATAAAAACACTTTGGCATGTGAAAGAACTGAACGTCACACTGTCAGATGACTGCTCCACCACCAAAGCAAGTCATGGAGTTCCAAGTCTTTAATTGAAATCAAGTTCTTTACAAGGACACTGTACGTTATACCTTAGCTACTGTTTTAGTTATAATGAACACTTAGATATATTTTATAGAGCATTTCAGTATTTGTTTATCCTTTAGCCAGTGTCCCACAAAATCTGCAGGAATATGCAAGAAAATATGCTAAAGAACTGTTATGGACCTTATGAGTACCTTTTTGCCATGGCTTGACGTAGTTCGGCCCAGTTCTAAGGCATTTCCCCAAATAATTGGTACCAGCTTCTCTGTGGTTCTAATGGCGTTTTCACATCTGGCCTGTCCCGGTCCAGTCTTCATAGTGTCGGCCCACCCCCGCGCAGCCAGATTATGTTCACGTAGCCTTCTCAAGAACACAGATGTCTCCGAGCACATAGGCGGGGCAAGTCTGTGATGTTTTCCTGAAGATGTTTACTCCACTGCATCCAGACTGATAATGTATCACGCATGTGGGAAGACACTCCTGGCTGATTCTACCTGCCAATCAGAGGCTCCCTCTATAGGTAGGCAGGAACTTCAACCGGCCAATCAATCGGTAGTGGGTGTTTTGGGTCGGCTTCACATAAAGCAAACTGCCAGAGAGCAGGTCCAAAAAAACGGTCAGCTGAGCACGGAAAACGCACAGATTACCCAGATGTGAACACAATTAACCTACCAGGGCTAGGTCGGGCCGGCCCAGATGTGAAGGCACCATAAGCGTACCAAGCCGGGCTGAAAACACAATGTCGGAGACTGTCAGTCTGGCTGGGGAGGTGGAGTCGCTAGTTGCCCCAGAATTTTCTGCCTCGCTTTCTCTTTTTGGGGCTCTTTTTTCTGAGTCTGACAAAAAGCCACAAACTAAGCAGAATGTTCACTATCACTACCATATCCACCATTACTGAGTTGTGGTGTTTGTGTGTTGCATACAGATCACCTCACGCTACTTTTCAAACATAAACACTGCGACTGAGATGCCCGCGAGGTAATCAGGAACCCACAGAAATGTTTTGAGACATTATGGAAATTCTCTTACGAATTTTGTTTGTAAAATGTTGCATCCCGGTGAGATACTGGTTTTACCAAAGTGTTTGGAGTGAGGTATATGCCAGTTTTTGAGTGGTACTGATTACAAGAATGATTTCTCCCTCTGATGGCTTTATCTTATAAAAACAATTAATATATTTCTCTTTAGAATCATGATATCAGAATATTGTGAAAGGTTTTCTTACAGCAGGATTGAAGCGATTACAGCAAAACCGCTGGCTACAAATCAGTGTGGCGTTTAATGCATCAAAATGAAGTAGTTGCTGATTTATAGAAGTGGTTCATCAGTTTTACAGTTGTGTTGAAATACCGACAGCTTTGCCTCATGCAAGAGCTCTGAGTGTTGCTACAGAAGGTTTTGTTTATTTGTCAGAGACCGTGCTTGTGAACCAGAATACCAGCAACTGTAGTTTCCCTGGAAAAGTCCTGTGGAGCTGCTTCCTCGGAAACTGTAGGGAGTGTGAAACTGGACGGCACACACAAGTGTTGGAGGATTAGGAGCTGCAGCAGTGCAGTGGGTTATGAACAGCCTGGTCATTTCAAAAGAAAAGAAAATATATGAACAACTCTGTAACTGTGTAGTGTCAAGCTTTTAATCAGCATAAATCATTTTCTTAGACATAAAATATTTTTTGCTTCATATTTGTTTACTAGTTGAGGCATATCGACTGAGTGGTGGAGCATGAGACTTCACAAGAATCTAGTTATTTATTTTTTGGTTCTTTGTGATCAAAAAAGTAACATAATCAACAAAAAAAGCCAAAATAATTTGTTAAACTTTCTGGCGCAAGTCAAAAAATTTTTCATCTTTTAGTTTTGAGACCAAGAAGGCTGTGAACCATGCAGTGATATTTCACTGCACCAACAGTCCTGTTTGTTTTAGTCACCACTTAACATAAATAGGTGGTCTCCTAAAAATGTAAATTCTGGATATCTTACCCTAGATATAAACTTTGATTTCATTATAGACCAAGATGGAATGAATTATGATTCTCCCCCCCCCCCCCCCCCCTTGTAATTAAGCAGCCCTGAGTTTTTAACCAAAGGAAATTAAGTTTGAATGTTTTGTAAAATAAATACTTTTAAAGCTATTAGAAAATTGTATTGCTTGTTTTACTTGAAACTGTAACTGTATAGTGCATCTTATCAGCCAATATTTTAGAATAGGTGAAAGAAAACTGTTTTACGTTATGGATTTAATTACGTTTTATTTGTTTGTTTCAGGAGTGAAGTCCTTCTTGGTTGAAAACCTTGGGTGTCCAAGGGCATGAACTCATGAGTTAACCAAGGACCTGCTGGCCGTTTGTTGCCACTCTTGGTCCATCCTTTTTCCCTCACCTTGGTCCCTTCCTCCCTTGGATCCACTAAACGATGGGCCAGAAGATCTCAAGCAGCATAAAGTCAGTAGATGTACGTGGTGAGCCCTCATACCAGCCAGTGCAGCGAGAACTACATGGTCCAGACTTCTGTCGGCCTCCCAGGCTAGACTTACTGCTGGACATGCCATCAGCTAGCCCTGAGATGCAACTCCACCATTCATGGAACCCAGATGATCGATCTCTTAATGTATTTGTCAAGGAAGACGACAAGCTGACTTTTCACCGGCACCCTGTAGCACAGAGCACAGACTGTATCCGAGGCAGATTAGGCTACACCCGAGGTCTCCATGTATGGCGGATTCACTGGTCAGCCAGACAAAGAGGGACTCATGCTGTTGTGGGGGTGGCGACTGCTGAAGCACCTTTACACTCGGTAGGCTACACAGCCCTGGTGGGCTCCGATTCTGAGTCCTGGGGCTGGGACCTTGGTCGAAACAGACTTTATCATGATGGAAAGAACAGACCTGTTTCTGCGTCGGCACCAATGTACCCTTCATCCCTGGAACCGGATGAGACCTTTGTGCTCCCAGACTGTCTGACAGTCATACTGGACATGGACGAAGGAACACTGAGTTTTATGGTTGATGGACAATATCTAGGAGTTGCTTTTAGGGGGTTGAAAGGCAAGAGACTGTATCCCATCGTCAGTGCTGTGTGGGGGCATTGTGAAGTGTCAATTCGCTACGTCAATGGACTAGATCGTAAGTGTAACACTTGAGACACACACACACACACACAACCTTTGTGCACACTCCCACAAGTAAACAAAGAGCACATCAGAAGATATTTTGCATCAAACACCTAGAAAGCAAAAATACTGGCTTCTTTTATATTTTAATGGGGGAGATTTGCTCTCCTGCTCTATAAACCCAGCTTCAGAAAGTTTTGAATCATTAAAGAACAATCATCTGTTCTCAAGGAATTTCAGAAAAAGGCAGAGTCACCAATATGCTGAAGTCTGGTTCCTGAACAGAGCTGTGAGATCTGGTAACTGATGGCTTGTTTATATCAGGGGGAAAATGTTTTGAAAAGGGTTTCAATACCCGAATTGATTTTAATTGGTGCCCTGATGTATGCTTGTGCACAAGTGCACTCTGATCTCATGGCAAAGAGGAAAGAGAGCAGTTTTTAATGGGTGAAGCTGGGAACTGGCTCAGTTTATATAGATCTGAGTACTCTATGAATCAATGAATTACTCCATAAGAAGCTCAACTACTAAAATATTTAATTGCTTCCAGAACGTGTACTCAAAATGTTGCAGCCTGTGTGAGCTCTTTGTCCTATGGTGCCTCTTCAAACATGTAAACTCAGTTTGTTCCAAGCAAAATCACTAACATGGACAGCTGCTTAAATTAAGTAAGGAAGTAAAAGGAAGAACATGACCTAAAACCACTGATGAAGAGATTAAAACGTGTATTATGTAAAATGTTTAAAGAATTAAGAAAAAGAGTTATTTGCCAAGTGGTTGCAATACACTCTTCACTGTAACCTAATTTACAAGAGAAATAAGACATTGGTCACTGCAATGTTTATAACACACAACGGATGGACCAGTGGTTTGGGGCTTTGTTTACATTCCAACCTCTCTTGTGGTCATGAGATTTGCATCCTGACCGTTAGGGCTGGTCGATTAGCTGAATTTTAATATCAATTATGATCTGGGTTTTGAACAATCATTAAACAAAATAAGCCAATTATTTGCCCCTCCCTCGTGGTTTACTCTCTCTAAATAATAAAAGTTCATCTATCTGAGTGACACGTTGCATTGTGCTACCGTACACACTCCCCTACAGCACCACTGGACAGTACTAAATAATTATTATGCAGCAGGTTGTGGAGGTTCACTACCACAGAAGGTTTTTTTTCTCTTTATTTTTATATTGCAAATGTTTGCATTGTTTATCGTTTATTTATTTTTTTTTATCAGTATTTGGACTTTTGTTTTAAATACAAACAGGTCACCGGGGCCCCCTCTGGAGCCAGGCCTGGAGATGGGGCACGTTGGTGAGCACCTGGTTGCCGGGCTTTTACCCATGAAGCCGGGCCGGGCATAGCCCAAAGAGGAGACATGGGTCCCCCTTCCCATGGGCTCACCACCCGTGGAAGGGGCCAAAGGAGTCGGGTGCAGTATGGAAAGGGTGGTAGCCAAAGGCGGGGACCATGGCGCTCTGATCCTCAGCTACAGAAGCTGGCTCTTGGCACGTGGAATGTCACCTCTCTGGCGGGGAAAGAACTCGAGTTGGTGTGTGAGGTTGAGGTTCCAACTAGATATAGTCGGACTCACCTCAACGCATGGCTCTGGCTCTGGAACCAGTTTCCTCGAGGGGTTGGACTCTCTACCCCTCCATAGTTGCTCCCACTAAGAGGTGCTGAGCATGGGTGGGCATACTTCTTTCCCCACATCTTGGTGCCTGTACGTTGGGGTTTACCCCGGTGAACAAGAGGGTAGCCTCTTTCTGCCTTCGTGTGGGGGGACGGGTCCTGAGTGGTTTGTGCTTATGCACCAAACGGCAGTTCAGACTACCCACCCTTTTTGGAGTTCCTGGAGGGGGTACTGGAGAGAGCTCCTTCCGGTGACTTCCTCGTTCTGCTGGGCTACTTCAGTGCTCATGTGGGCAACGACAGTGAGACCTGGAGAGGTGTGGTTGGGAGGAACGGCCCCCCTGATCTGAATCTGAGCGGTGTTTTGTTATTGGACTTCTGTGCCCGTCATGGATTGCCCATAACGAACACCATGTTCAGGCATAAAGGTGTCCATATGTGCTCTTGGCACCAGTTTACCTTAGGCCGCAGCTCGATGAAAGATTTTGTTGTCGTTTCATCTGATCTGCGGCCACATGTCTTGGACACTCGGGTGAAAAGAGGGTTGGAGCTGTCAACTGACCACTACCTGGTGGTGAGTTGGCTTCGATGGTGGGGGAAGATGCTGGTCAGACCTGGCAGACCCAAATGTGTTGTGAGGGTCTGCTGGGAACGTCTGGCAGAGTCTCTTGTCAGAAGGAACTTCAATTCCTACCTCTGACAGAACTTAGAACGCGTCCCGGGGGAGGCAGGGGACATTGAAAACCCGGGCGTGGGAGGAGTTCGGCGAGACCATAGAACAAGACTTCTGTATGGCTTTGAGGAGATTCTGGTCCACCATCCGGCGCCTCGGGAGGGGAAAGCAGTGCGCTACCAACACTGTTTACAGTGGGAAGGGTGTAGCCTGGCAAGCCATCCTATATATGTGAATATATAGTCTGGCCACGAACCATTGACGGCTCTCAGTCGTGAGGCGGGATCTACGGTTGTCTTTCAAAATGTCAGCACGCAATTGGATAGCGCTAGGACCAATCAGAGTAACGAACAACGTGACGTAATCACAGCGATGGAAAAGCGGGACCCACTAATGGCGTCAATGATTTCTGTCGTTTTTGTATAAAAACATGTGAATATCAGGTGTACTGGGACATTGCACTACTTTGTTTGATAAAAATAAGAAGACGCTAAGTATAGCCGACAGACTTACGCACGTTGGAGTCTAAATAATCCAATGTTGATGACAAAGCCGTTTCAAAAGAACGTGGCTCCGGCGCTGCCGCCATATTGCTTGGGTTCGCGGCCGCAGCGCTGACGTCATCGGCTACTCCCGCTCTGTGATTGGCCCACAATATAGAGCGCTGTGATTGGCCCAACCAAAACTATAGCGAGTTGTGATTGGATAGACACAGCAGTGGTTTGTGCTGCGAGGGTTCCAATGAAGCGTGCCTAGACCAAACTCTGCAAAGCAAGAATTGGTCTAGTTCACTAGGCTAGGAAGGGTGTGCTGCTGACCTTGACTCGGGACGTTGTGAATCGGTGGGTCGAGTACTTCGAAGACCTCCTCAATCCTACCGGCACGTCTTCCAGTGTGGAAACAGAGTTTGGGGACTTTGGGTTGGGCTCTCCAATCTCTGGAGCCGATGTCACTGAGGTGGTCAAAAAGCTCCTCGGTGGCAAGGCTCTAGGGGTGGATGAGATACGCCCGGATTACCTTAAGGCTCTGGATGTTGTGGGGCTGTGTTACGCCCCTCTGCTTCGTCATTGGTCTGGCTGTGATCAATCAGCAATTACTGAGTGGCTGCACCTGTGGGTGCAGCATAAAAGACTGCATGGTGCAACTTCAGGGTAGAGGGAGACTGATCAGATCGCACCATTGGGTGGTTTTGCCTGTGTGGCATTTTGAGTGCAGCCTTTTGGAGGCAGATTTAAAAAAAAACACCTCAAAACCTTTTGCCATCTGTCCAGTCCTCCTCCATTTGTTGCAGTCCCACAAGCCGGGTTGTAACAGGCTGTGTTGGTTGACGTGGATCTGCAATATCACGTGGACATAGAGGGCAGTTCTACTGGATTGGCAGACTGGGGTGGTGGTCCCCCTATTTGAAAAGGGGACCGCAGGGTGTGTTCCAACTATAGGGGGATCACACGCCTGAGCCTCCCTGGTAAGTTCTTTTCGGGGGGTCTGGAGAGGAGGGTACGTCAACTTGTCAAATTTCAGATCCAGGAGGAGCAATGTGGTTTTTGTCCTGGTCGTGGAACACTGGACCAGCTCTATATCCTTAGGGGGGTCCTGGAGGGTGCTTGGGAGTTTGCCCAACCAATCTGCATGTGTTTTGTGGTTTTGTAGAAGGCATTCGACCGCGTCCCTCTGGGTCCTGTGGGGGTTACTCTGGGAGTACGGGGTACCAGGCCCCTTGATACGGGCTGTTAGGTCCCTGTATGACCAGTGTCAGAGTTTGGTCCACATTGCCGGCAGTAAGTCGGGCTCGTTTCCGGCGAGAGTTGGACTCTGCCCTTTGTCACCGATTCTCTTCATAACTTTTATTGACAGGATTTCTAGGCGCAGCCAAGGTGGTGAGGGGATCCGTTTTGGTGGCCTAAGGATCAGGTCTCTGCTTTTTGCAAATGATGTGGTCCTTTTGGGTTCATCAGACCGTGATCTCCGGCTTTTGCTGGAGCAGTTTGCAGCCAAGTGTGAAGCAGCTGGGATGAGAATCAGCTTCTCTAAATCCGAGACCATGGTCTTGAATGGGAAAAGGGTAGAATGTCTTCTCTAGGTCAGGGATGAGGTCCTGCCCCAAGTGGAGGAGTTTAAGTATCTCAGTGTCTTGTTCACGAGTGAGGGAAAGATGGAGCGTGAGATCGATAGGCGGATTGGTGCTGCGTTTGCAGTGATGCGGGTGTTGTACCGGTTTGTTGTGGTGAAGAGAGAGCTGAGCCGGAAGGTCAAGTTCTCGATTTACCAGTCGATCTACGTTTCTACCCTCACCTATGGTCACGAGCTTTGGGTAGTGACCAAAAGAATGAGATTGCGGATACAGGCGGCCGAAATGAGTTTTCTCTGCAGGGTGGCTGAGCTCTACCTTAGAGATAGGGTGAGAAGCTCAGTCATCTGTGAGGGACTCGGAGTAGATCTGTTGCTCCTCCACATTGAGAGGAGCCAGTTGAGGTGGCTTGGGCATCTAGTTAGGATGCCTCCTGGACGCCTCCCTGGTGAGGTTTTCCGGGCACGTCCACCTGGGAGGAGACCCAAAGGTAAACCCAGGACACGCTGGAGGGACTATGTCTCTTGGCTGTCCAGGGAACGCCTTGGGATCCCCCTGGAAGAGCTGGACCAAGTGGCTGGGTAGAGGGAAGTCTGGGCCTCCCTTCTTAGGCTACTGCCCCCGCGACCCAACTCTGGATAAGTGGTAGAGAATCGATGGATGGATGGATGATCAGCCCTACTGACCATGATGGGGATTTTTTATTTTGACTGGAAGACAAACATACTTAGGTTGAACATGTTGGTATTTTGTCTGAGTCAGTGTGTTAAATGTCTAACTTTAGAAAGTATTACAAAAGAGAAATAAGAGAATCGTAAACAAAATTACAAAATGTTTTAGGTCTATGTTTGACATCATTGATGTGCAAATTCAAAGAGCAATATGTTATAAAAAATAGAAAATGGCATTTAATCTGTTTATCTGTTAACCTGTTGGGCAAATACAGCTATGGAATTCAGGTGGGCCGCCGTTTGGCAACAAGTCGTTTAATGTTTATTATAAACAGGCAGCTGACTGATGGTCTTAAGAGGACTTGGTTCAAGTCATGGAAAATTAAAACCATGGCTGTCCTCAGGTGTTGCTGAAGTGTACATGCAGCGTTTATAAAGAATCCTCTACACTGTTCCATCCATTTTTAGCCACTGTGTTTACCTCTTTTTAACTGTTGTTTGTAAAAAAGAATCTCTTTGTATTCAGAGGAGAGTTGTACCTTTTTTCAAAATAGGTCATTATCAATCTATGTCAAACTGTTATCATTCCATCAAAATCTCATGCCAACCCATGCCTACCCCCACTGAGAATATGATAAATGTGACATGGTTTAAACTAGCATTCCATCTCATTTTGTTTGAAGGATTCAAATAATTCACTGATTTAAATAATTTTTGTAGCTTAGGCCCTTCTTCTGACCCCAGTAAAACAAGGGTGTGTTCATCAGCAATGGATACAATTCTGAAACATTTTGTCTCTCCTTCATGATCAGAATGAGCTAGCTTACTGAGCGTTACTGAGTGTTAGCTTTGGTCGTGTGAGGTGATCAGAGGTGTTGAGTATGCTGGTTTGTGTGTAGTTCAGCATGTGGCTGGTATTGGGTCTATCATGTGGTTTAAACTCCTTTAGCTCAGATTTTTGGACTGAGAGCATTATTCCACCCTTTCTCATTATTTATTTTTGTCCACACTTGGATGTATCCCCCCCATCTTTTGTTTGTGAACAACAGTGTGAAACTTGAGATGAGTCCACACTTTAAAGGTGACACACACTGCTGTGATGAAACTAGGCCACACAGCCCCAAGTGTTATGCTAATATTCTGGGTAGGAATGGCTGGACACTCACCTGAATCCGTTAACACCATACATCTCTCATAATAAAGGGAGAGAGCAGAAAGGGATGGAGCTAAAGGGGAAGCAAATTAGAATCTGTTCTAAAAAGATGGTCCTGTCCCCTCCCTTAGTTCTGAGTAGGACAGAACTGGGTCATCTCATCTCCCATATTGAGCTAATGTCTGTGCAGCGCACACCAAACCACACACATTCAATGAGCTGTTTGTGTGAACGCAGGAGAAACTGGAGGGAACTGTTACCACTTGGCTGTAAGCTGTCTCACCTGACTGTGGGCAGACTAGCTGACGCGCCACCATCTACCCATCCTCCGCTTTGTTCTCAGTGAAGTGTTAGCTGAACACTCCTACTTGCCAGCCTGCGAGGGTTTCTAGTCCAGTGGTGCATTAGGCTCTCAGTTGTCTTTGAGCACACTTTCCCACACACACCGTCTTCATAAAGCTGTCAGAAGCTGATTCTGTACTATTTCAGAAAGGATGTGGGATGGGTAAAAGGCACATATTAACATGATGGATTAGAGGAAAGGGGGAGATAAAGGTGCAAAAGCCCAATGACTCAGCTAACTGAAAGTAAAGATGAATAAGTCTGTTCATCCCACATCTGTCAGGATCTTCAAGTGTAAATAGTGTCAGACTCCTCTGAATAGGCGTGTAAGTTAGAATGATGTGGACTTGAAATTTAGTGGAAATAGTTTTACCAGCTTCATCAGTTTTTAAATGACATATTTGTTTTCCAGAGATGGCCTTCTTTCTAGCTCTGTTAAATTTGTAAAATGCTTTAAACATCAACGTGATGATTTGACGTGTTAACAGCTGCTGCCACCTCAGGTTTCAGTTTCCTGCTTGTTAGTGAAAATTTAAAGTAAATAAAACGTGTTTATGATTTCATACTAGCTCTGCTAGTCAGTTGTACTACTTGGAGTGTGTACTTCCTGTTTGTGCTCATCACTTTTGGCACTTACACACTAGCACCGGGTCGGCTCCGATCAGTCGGCCTCAGTCGGCCCCGGCCCCGGCAGGTTGTTTACACACGTCTTCCAGGACACTCTTTGGAATGCGGACGTGATAGGTGGTCTCAGAAATGCGCACGAAAAATTGGCGCGAATAAATCAGTGATGTGGGCGGGTCAAAGGAGTGCGGAGAAGTCTGCCCAGTGTCATCGCTCATCACAGCAGACGGGAACAGAGAAACGGCTGGGTGGGTCAAAGGAGCGCGGAGAAGTCCGCGGTCTCTTCCTCATTAAACAAAAAGCTGCGTGGCAGCACTGTGTCAGTGTGTGTGTGCGCGCGCGCGCTGCGCTCATCACAACTGACGGAAACAGATAAAACAGCTTCAGTCAGAGGCTTGTTAACTCCTTCGCATTCAGAGTGATAATGAAGCGCGCATGCGGGAAACCCCCGCTGGCGGATTCTATCCGCTAATCGGAGGTTCCCCCTAAAGGTAGGCGTGAATTTGAGCCGACCAATGAGTCGGCAGTGGGTGTGTTGGCCCGGTTTTCGGCGCGAGTCAGTCCACCTTCAGATGAGGGCCGAAAACACGTACGGTTCAGCCACAAAAATCCCCGGGCCACCCGGATGTGAAAGGACCTTACCCAGTCCCGCCCGGTCCGAGCCGGTGCTAGTGTGTAAGCGCCATTTGTGTGACGGGCCATCTGTCTCCCCAGGCAACCCTTACCATGGAGACCGGTGTGTGACAGCAGCCCCTGGCTGGTTTACCATATCTATGGTAGCCTTACCTCACGTAGCTGTGTTTCACTTCCGTTAGAGCTGGACATTAACTGTCCATGTGAGTGCTCAGGTGTGGTCTGGTGTGTCTCACTATAAAAACCTGCAACAAAAATATTACAGGGTTATGGGATCAAGACATTGAAGTCGCAATATTTGCTTTTAGCATAAATACAAAAAAGCAAATATTACTGCTGCCTAAATCTTATAAAGACACAGACAGTTTGTGCGTTTACATGCCCATCAGAAAACCAAAGTATTGCCCTAAAAAAACTTGCGCTATTTTTTTTAAATGCATGTAAACGCGTTAGTCTGGCTGAAGGTGAACTGGTTCTAATCGGGCTGAAGCACCCAGATAATGCAGTAGTTATCTGAATTCATTCTGCATGTAAACGGGTCAGCCGAACTAATCTGATTGGACACTCCCGTTCTGTAATTGACGAGATTATCTTCTGATATTGCCACAAAGTAACACGCGTAACACCACCAAACAGTACAGTACGTAGCAAATAAGCTGTGCTGCAGCGTTTTTGTCCATTCCTTCAGCCATTGTGCATATCCTGTTTCAATTCAGTCTGCTTCACTCCCGCCAGCTTTTGTTTACTATTTGTGTTGCTACAAGCTAAACGGAACAATGCTGACATGAAAGGGCGCATGTCGCTGGAGTTGGTTGGTTTCTGGTTAACCGGCTATTAATTGTTAAGGGCGTCAATAACCGGTGAAAGAAATTTTGAAAAACGTGCATCCCTAGTTGTCCCCCACTGTAAACTCTGAGCTGAGCTACCTGAAGTGGTATTGGAAGACGTTAGAGGGTACATGACCGTAGTAGTGGACCAACTTGTAGAAACAAAGCTGTTTGTTAATCTCAAGCTTCACTTAGAGATCTAGACACCTAATCACATTTGTATGTGTGACTATACACTCAGTATGGTTTCTATGGAAACAGCCCATATTTAGTTTTTCGTTGCAATAGTAAACAAATGGACTTAGCGTGTCAGAGTACATTTAGTAGTCCTACGGTCTGATTGGATGTGCTGGAGAACTGGCCTTTTGTGTTCTGAGGAATGGTGGATGTTGGGGTGATGTCAGGTTGTTGACCTGCCAACTATTTCACCAGCTGCTGTGCAGAACTAACAGTCTCAAAATCAGTTCTTAAGGTTACTTCTTTCTGCTTTCAGCATGTTGATGTGGCTGATAATGAGTCCATTCTGTGCCACGTGTCCCTGAAGCATCCTCAGATGGAGCTTTCATTCAGCACCAGGCGGTTGAATCAGTCCTGATGGCTGAGCTGCTGGATTCCTGCATCTCGTGTGTGTGTGTGTGTGTGTCAGTAGCTGTGTAGATATGGATATTGTCAGGAAAAACTTTAACAAAAGTGATTCTACTGGTTGTTTTTGAGATGCTCCTGAGCATCTGACACTCACTAGCAGCTAATTAGCATGCTAACACATGCTACAACTCTGTAACTGCATGGGTTGGTCCTTCTTTTTAAATTCAACGAGTTGTTAAGAAATAAGAGTGACAGGATGGACGTTTATGGACTACTGCCATCTAGATGAATTTCATAATATCTACATTTATGATACAGCTCCGGTGGCCTGGTGGGACTGGGAGACCGGGGTTCAAATCCCGGTCGGGTGATACCAAAGACTTTGAAAAATGGGACCCAATGCTTCCTCGCTTGACACTCAGCATTAAGGGGTTGGATTGGGGGATTAAACCACCAAATAGTTCCAGATGGCGGCCACAGCTGTAGCTCACCGCTCCCCACCACGGGGATGGGTCAAATGCGGAGATGTAATTTCACCAGTGTGTGATGTTTACTTGGGACTTTAACTTTAATAAAGTCCTCAGATCAGAAATCTTGATTGGTGGGTGTATTGCTGAGCCCTAATTTGGAGGTCTAGCAGCTCGTTTATACTTAGAGTGAACTCAGGCTTTCTGTCTGTTCCCAGGAACACTGCTCAGACTTGATTTGCTTTCTATTTATTTGTTTGAGGTTTATGGTAATGGGTCTAAATTTAATGGACCGATAGGGGAAACAGCTCAGTCTGTCACAGAGGATGCTTTTTTGGATGGTTTTGCATGTGTTGTGTGTGCTCAGTTTACTGTGCAGATGGACTTTCCTCAGAGCTCTCATTTTGAACCGTCACAGTAAGCAAAGTGCAGATATATTCATGACTACGTCGCTCTTATTGCAGCCTCTGTGCAGACCATCTTACTGTCACGTTCACTGGAGTCCAGCCTTTCATAGTTTTGTTTGTGTCCCTGTTGTGACAAAGCAGAATGTCTGCAGTATTAATGTGATGCTAACACAAAGCGCATCATTGCAGCTCGCTGCCAAAATAACAGACGTGCTCTTTTATGATGCTTTTGCCTGGCAGCCATGTTGGAGGAAGAAGTATTTAGAGGTAATCATTCCTCATCAGAGAAAGCACACCTTTACTCTTCAGTTGTTACCCTGTTGGTTGTTTCCGTGTGTGTGTGTGTGTGTGTGTGTGTGTGTGTGTGTACACCTCTCCCTTACGTCCTTCGAACTGTAAGTGAAGTCAGAGCAGCAGGACTTTATGTCCCCAGCAGATGGTGCATCCAGGTGGTGAAGCTTGACTTCACTAAAGGAGCCACAGTTAAGAGTCTGTCTGACATTCAGACAACGTTTAGCTTTCAAAACCAGTTGGAGGGAAATTGGCACAGTGCAGAAAAACAACATGTTTATATGTGCACATTGTAAATAATCTGATTACTTTGCCTGCTGTGATTGCTTTCTCCTGGATGTGTGGATGACATGAATGAATCAGCAGGAGGTTGAGTCCAGCTAATCAAAGATGTTTTCTGTACATTGTGATACAGTTGGGTTCATTCTTCCTCTGTGTACATGACCACTGAACTATTATAATTCCTTTGTGTTTTAGAAAAATGTCATAATGGTGCCAAAAAGTTGCTCTGAGCCAAGGACCCAGGCCTTCCCTGCTCCTGTTTCTTAGTTTTCTGTAGATTAGAGACACAGTTGATGTCATTGATATTTCATGAAGTGAGAAGTTTTAAAAGTTAGACCCCCGGTTCCCGAGATAAGGATTTCCCGGGATCGGCTGGCTCGTAAGGCGATTGTCACAGTTCACCTTTTCGGCCACCAGGTGTACACCACTGTTTAAGGCAAATGTCAGTTTTGACATAACAAGAATTTGGATGGAGATTGTCAGCTTTTTGACACCGGCCATCCTCCGCAACTGCAAACGTCTTAGGGCCTTGGAGGGGGGCACACACTCGACGGCACCTGAAGAGGGGGATCACTCAGCCTCTCCTCGGGTGCCGGTGCCCACTTCCAATTTTAAGCTGCACCTAGACACAGACGGTTCTGGGGGGGAATTGGGGTTGGGTGCTGACACCAGATGATGTAGGCTGGATGATGTCTGCGCTGCCCCATCCCCCCCAACCGCAAAATGCACTCTAACAACACGCATCAACACCACATTAGAGCAGGCAGAGGGAGACTAGGGGTCTTCCCACACTACTGTTCTCGGTTCGCTGCCCGGGGGTGGAGACTAGGAGTGGGAGCTGGCTGTCTTGTAGGGGTATGGGGTGGTGGGTCACTTTGCTCTGCGCTGGGCGGGGTTGCCTGCTCATCATTCAATTCAGTTTATTTATATAGCGCCAGATCACGACAAGAGTCGTCTCAAGGCACTTCACAAAGTAAACATTCCAATACAGTTCAGTTCATAAGCCAATCAGTAAAAAAGTTTCCTATATAAGGGACCCAGCAGATTGCATCAAGACACTGACTAGTGTCATTGTGTTGGTACAATCCTCATACTAAGCAAGCATTTAGCGACAGTGGGAAGGAAAACTCCCTTTTAACAGGAAGAAACCTCCAGAGGATCCTGGCTCAGTATGAGCAGCCATCCGCTACGGCTCACTGGGGGTTGAGAAGACAGAGCAGGCACAGGCACACCCCACACCCACACACACACACACACACACACACTCATTATCACCCCAGTTAGAACAGGACCATCTCTGGGTCCAGTAGTGGTTGTGCCCTGTGTGCAGCTGTATCAGACCAGAGTGTGTAGGGTGTGTATGGGGAGTAGGGATGCAACGGTCCACTTTCCCCACAGTCCAGTCTGTACCTCGGTTTTTGGGTCACGGTTTCAGTCCGGTTTCGGTCCACTTTGAATTGTAGAAAAGCTTAAGAAAATCTGAAATTTCCAAACTTTATTTTATTCACGCAATAATATAACTTTTCAGATGTATTACTTGTAGTCCAGTGTATAATAATATGTTCAGACCAACAGAAATGTCACTTTTAAAATGCCTTTTCAATGTGGTGTCAGTGAGAGACTAGGGCGACCGAAGTGGGACCGGGAGGGACGCGTAATTTGGAATTGTAGGATGTCCAAGGAAGTGTGTTGTGTGAGGGGTTGTGGCGTCAAATAAAGTGAGCTTCTGAGTTCACCGTTTTCTCTCCTCGTCTTTATATTCAACTGCAAACCAGAAATGTTCCCACACGGAAGGTTTGTTTGAAGACGGCGCGCCGCATGTCGCCGTGGCTAAGTTTCTCTCTGTAGCACTTGTTTTGCTCAAACTTTCAGCTAAGTGGGGCGGGTCAAACCTGTGACTGGATATTTACTCGCGGGTGGGAGGGGGTCTGCTGTGAGCAGCTTCAGACGAGACTAGAGCAGGCACACGGAATGAAATTCATCTGCCTGGACAGACAAACGTACCCTGGTGCAGTGTAAAGCATGAAATAAAAGGACCAGCGTGAAAATAATGGCAAAACCGAAGTCCCACGGTACATGAGGGTAGATTGTCCCGTGCAGGGAGGACCGAACGGTCCGGGATTTTACCGTGTACCGTTGCATCCCTAATGGGGAGTGTGAGTGGGTGTATTACATGCATTCTTGTGTGTCTAGGTCGAATGTATTTTTGAGTGAGTAAGAGGGTGGGAGTGTGTGACTGTGTTTGTGTGTGACTGCCTATGTGTCAGGTAGAGTTTTGGACTCCTCCCCTCTCCTGGGACATCTTGTGATGCTATAACATCTTGACCTACCCTCCCCCTACCTCAATTCCTGCTGGTGGGTGATACCTCGGTCTGCCTGCGTATTTGCAGCTCTCATATGTGGGGCTGAAGTTTTTTTTTGCATTTGTCAGCTCGCTCCTGGTGGCTGCTTGGAGGGGCCTGGACCCTGGGCTCTGGCGGATCTCTGCTGAGTTCCGAGCTCAGTCTACCTTCGGGTGGGTGGCTTCAGGCTGGGCTGGGGGCTTGCCGTTGTCATCTCCTGGGCCTCTGGCATGGCTGCTGGTTGGCCCCCCCGGGACAGCCTCTGCGCCCATCCGGAGAGGGGTTGGGGCTGCTCCAGTGGCGGTCTCTCTGGGGTCCCCGCGCTCTGGGGAGACCTCAGAATCTCTGGGCTTGGATCTCCTCCATCCTCCATGGGTCTTTGGGGGCAGGTCTGTGGCCTCTCACACTCACTATTGGACATTCCTCTAGAGCAGGGTTTCTCAACCCTGGTCCTCAGCGCCCCCCTGCCCTGCATGTTTTCCATGTTGCCCTTTCAAACACCAGTGTTTTACCTGCTGCCACACACCTGACACAAATGAGTGAGTGATTAACAGGCTTCTGCAGCCATGTGCTGAAGCAGAGACATGGAAAACATGCAGGGCAGGGGGGCGTTGAGGACCAGGGTTGAGAAACCCTGCTCTAGAGAAACCTTACATACACAAACGCGCGTACACAACACAGGTGCTCACATGGTGCTCTCTCAAGTATGGGCTTGGGTGTTTTTAACACATAACCTAAGGCTGTGGTTAGGGATGGGTACCGGAACCGGTACTTTTTAAGGCACCGACCGAATTCCGTCGAACCGACCGAGTACCGTTTCACGTGACAAGAAACGGTGCCTTGTTTCGGTACCTGACCTAACGAGAACTTGCGAGACAGCAATTTGCCAAAATAGACAGCAGCGCCGGTGTTATGTCGATATGTGTTCCCCCCTCGAGAAGGGTTTCACCGGTGATTGAGCGGAAAGTCGCTAGTCGCTGCAGGCAAGCTGTAAACAGAGCAAGCAGCATGGCACAGAGGAAGAGCTCTAAAGTTTGGGTCCACTTTACTAAATGGGATGGATATCTGGGTGATGAAGAAACCAGCAACAATGATATAAGTGAGGCATCATTGTCTTAATCTGCTCCAGCAGGTAAATAAACTGTTTAACATAACATTATCTTGATATTTTAGCTCCTGTTCCGCTAATGGTGCGTTCGCTTTCTCCTCGGAACTTGGAAATTTCGACTAGGAGAAAGCGAACGCGCTATAAAGTTTGGCTTCACTTCACTAAATGCAGTGGGTGATTGGGTGATGATGAAACCAGCGACAGCGATCTAAGTGAGGCATCATCATCTTAATCTGCTCCAGCAGCAAAATAAACGTTTATGTTTAACATAGTGTTAGCTTGATATTTTAGCTAGCATTAACATTGCTATCAGCTAATGGTGCGTTCACTTCCTCCTCGGAAGTCGGAATTTCCGAGGAGGAAGTGAAACATCAACTGTTTGAAAAAGAACGGCAAAATGAATGAAGATACACAGTAAATTTAGTTCACAGCAGTTTCTAATACTACAAGGACGCACCATCACACAATTTGTCCAGAGGGGAAAGGAGAGGAATAGGAGCACATGGAGCTGGGTTTTAGTTTCTGCATCATTTAGAAACAGTTGTGGTTAAAGGTTTTCATATTGAAGAATTTTGTACAACACTACGATGACAAAATACAAACAGTTGTATGTTATTTATTGTGATGTTTATCAAATATGGTTATATATTGAGAAAAAATAAATTTTTAATTAAAAATGAGATTTAAATAATTATTAAACACTCAAAAGTATCGAAAATAGGTACCGTGAAGTACCGGTATCGATTCATAGGTACCGGGAATTGGTACCGTATCGATTCAAATGTCAAAGGTACCCATCCCTACTTTTAAACGATAGAATCCACGTTTTCTACCTCAACACCACCCAATGACTGCTAAATGAAAAGCAAAACAAAGCTATTTTCATGAAGTCAAAAGCTAAATTCTGTCTTACCTTGCTGGTCAAAATAATCCATTTTATAGTAAAAAAATCCACTTGGTTCGTAGAATCCAATGATAAAAAGATGAAACTACTAGTTTTCTCCATAGTCAACGTTAGCAGCAGCCCCACAACAACAAAGGACGGTGAACTAGCCTGTGGGGAATTTTCCGGTTCTGTCTGGGCTGGGTGAGCTGACCAATCAGCATCCTTAGGGATGGGTACTGGAACCGGTACTTTTTAAGGCACCGACCGAATTCCGTCGAACCGACCGAGTACCGTTTCACGTGACAAGAAACGGTGCCTTGTTTCGGTACCTGACCTAACGAGAACTTGCGAGACAGCAATTTGCCAAAATAGACAGCAGCGCCGGTGTTATGTCGATATGTGTTCCCCCCTCGAGAAGGGTTTCACCGGTGATTGAGCGGAAAGTCGCTAGTCGCTGCAGGCAAGCTGTAAACAGAGCAAGCAACATGGCACAGAGGAAGAGCTCTAAAGTTTGGGTCCACTTTACTAAATGGGATGGATATCTGGGTGATGAAGAAACCAGCAACAATGATATAAGTGAGGCATCATTGTCTTAATCTGCTCCAGCAGGTAAATAAACTGTTTAACATAACATTATCTTGATATTTTAGCTCCTGTTCCGCTAATGGTGCGTTCGCTTTCTCCTCGGAACTTGGAAATTTCGACTAGGAGAAAGCGAACGCGCTATAAAGTTTGGCTTCACTTCACTAAATGCAGTGGGTGATTGGGTGATGATGAAACCAGCGACAACGATCTAAGTGAGGCATCATCATCTTAATCTGCTCCAGCAGCAAAATAAACGTTTATGTTTAACATAGTGTTAGCTTGATATTTTAGCTAGCATTAACATTGCTATCAGCTAATGGTGCGTTCACTTCCTCCTCGGAAATTCCGACTTCCGAGTAGGAAACATCAACTGTTTGAAAAAGAACGGCAAAATGAATGAAGATACACAGTAAATTTAGTTCACAGCAGTTTCTAATACTACAAGGACGCACCATCACACAATTTGTCCAGAGGGGAAAGGAGAGGAATAGGAGCACATGGAGCTGGGTTTTAGTTTCTGCATCATTTAGAAACAGTTAAAGGTTTTCATATTGAAGAATTTTGTACAACACTACAATGACAAAATACAAACAGTTGTATGTTATTTATTGTGATGTTTATCAAATATGGTTATATATTGAGAAAAAATAAATTTTTAATTAAAAATGAGATTTAAATAATTATTAAACACTCAAAAGTATCGAAAATAGGTACCGTGAAGTACCGGTATCGATTCATAGGTACCGGGAATTGGTACCGTATCGATTCAAATGTCAAAGGTACCCATCCCTACTTTTAAACGATAGAATCCACGTTTTCTACCTCAACACCACCCAATGACTGCTAAATGAAAAGCAAAACAAAGCTATTTTCATGAAGTCAAAAGCTAAATTCTGTCTTACCTTGCTGGTCAAAATAATCCATTTTATAGTAAAAAAATCCACTTGGTTCGTAGAATCCAATGATAAAAAGATGAAACTACTAGTTTTCTCCATAGTCAACGTTAGCAGCAGCCCCACAACAACAAAGGACGGTGAACTAGCCTGTGGGGAATTTTCCGGTTCTGTCTGGGCTGGGTGAGCTGACCAATCAGCATCCTCCTCCTGATCTGAGCAGACTCCCCCGTTTGCTTGCGATCGCAACTCTATGCGCCCAAAAGCTCTCCTATTCCTTGTCGTTGGGGATCCAGCGCGCATGCGTCAGTTAGCCCGTATTAAGTCAGTGGTAAAGATTGCTGCGCCCGCGAGAGGACACGTGACAGGAAGTACGTCGACGTTTCGGCCGTGTTAAAAGTATTAACTTTACAATTAAATGCAGATTACACACAGCACTTACAGCCCATAAGGTGTATAGATCGTTTAGTTTACATTTTATGTTTTTTTAAATACATTTTGTGATTCCTCTCTTCTTCCTCTTCCTGTGAGACTGGTGGGGCGGCACCCTAGCGCCCCCTATGGACGAGCCGCCACTGCAGAATTTACAGCTCATTCATCCTATTGTTGCCATCTTCAAGTTATATATACTTTTAATGGAATAAAAGATGCGGCCTCCTCTACACGACACTACTAGTCTAATCTAACACAGCCTTTCCACCAGAAGCCTAAGCTTCACATTACAACCGCGAAGCGTGGTACACATCAATTAAGTGTTTCTACTAGCTGAGAAGTGGTGCGTCTCAGGTACTTCCCAAAACCATAGTTTTGCATCGATCCACCAAATTTACGCTTCAGGTCTATTTTTTTTACACGCTATGCTTCCAGAACGCATCAATCTCAGCAGTTCAGATTGGTCCAGACAGGAAGTCAAATACCAAAGCAGTGTAAACATCTGGCAACTTTCAAAATAAGACGCATGCAGATTTTCTCTATCTTGACTAGTAAAAAGCGGTAAATACCTGCGATGCCTCAGTAGCCGTCCTTCTCCTTTTATGTTATCGGGTGAACTGGTGACATCACGTGATGTGATCTTGCAACTCTCCTGTGATTTTTGTGATCTCACGGCTGCGTGGAATGCTTATGCTGCCGTTTTGCATCTGAAACGTTCTTGTGGGAGGGGAATTGCCACTGAGCTCGAGGATAAAACACATCTATTACATTACGCAGTACTTGCATGTCTGGTGGAAAGGCTGGTTAGGTGCTCCTTGGTGGTCATTAAGACTCCATTTATGAGGGTTGTGCTGAAATCTAACGAGTTATCCCAGAGCTAGCCGTGCTGGTGTGGGCTGTCTGGAACCGAAGGTCCTAACTTCTTCTCTTCTGTTTCCTCCCTCATAGCGGAGCCCCTCCCCCTCATGGATCTGTGCAGACGAGTGGCTCGACTAGCTTTGGGTCGAGAACGCATCCATCACATTGAGACACTTCCTCTGCCACAGACTCTGAAAAACTACCTCCAGTACCAGTGACTGCTCGTGCACGGACAGGAAAACATGGAGGTCTGCCTGATTTCTCCCAGCTGAACTCCATCACCTCCATCAGATTCCTGCTGATGTGGTCACATGGCACTGCAAAAGGGTTTGTTTACACCCTCAGGGGTCCTTAGTTTGGATGGGTTATCTTGGTTTTAAGCTTTTTACAGTTGATTTTTCTGATTTTCTTTTTCTTTTAGTCTTTTAACGGAGCTGAGTAATATGTGAGGCTATATTATTAGCAGGAAGCAGTTTTAAAATGGAAAATCTGTTGTCTAATGGCATGAGACCACATGTTGTACTTCAGATAGCCTTTCTCCCTGTGGTTTGGGACGACCGTTTACACAGACGTCTGTTCTGCACAGTGAAGCCTCTGAAACATGTTGGTATTTACATTTATGTTCCCAACAACCCAGGAGGCGCTGTGGGGACACATCCGTCCCTGTAAGCCACAGGACGGGGACGGTGAGGCATCTGCAGACTGGTCTGAGTCTGCTTCCTCCTGCAGCTTCTCCATCACTCAGAGCCGGAGCTGCTGGTATTCTGCTCTCGTCCCAGTAACACTTGAGAGAGTTTAATGGAAGTGTGAAGCTGTTTTTGACTGTGTAATGTGCCTGCTCAGCTATAGCATCCGTTCAGACTAAAAACACCACCGTTCGGGCATGTGAGAGGAAACTTCTACCCTTCCCTAAAGTTGGAAATGCTGCTTTTTTAAAATCATTCTTACTGTTGGTTTTTATTCCTGAATTGCTTTTCAATGTTTGGGATTTTTTTTAATGAATTTTTGAAATGTTTGTGGGGATACGTCTCGCATGCATAGGCTGAAGAATGTGCTGCCATGAAAATCTTTTTAAATGTGAATATGAATAAACTCGAAACAAACCATTTGAGTGTTTTAGTGTGGAGTGTGCTGTTGTGGGATCAGGATGTGTTCGTTTTATTGTATGTTATCAAAAACCAGGGAGAGGAAATGAGTTATAACAGGAAGAGATCACGTTTGCCAGTAGTTTGTTTGGATCATGAACATCAGTTTCTGTTCTTGGTTTATTCTTATTGAAAACCAGCTAACTTATAGTTATTTAAAATTGTCCGGTCTGTCAGCTTAAGAAAATTCAGCGGGAAGCTTCTGGGCTCCGACCCATCTGTGATGTGGGGACTCTCCCTGTGGAGTCAACATGTTCTGTCTCCGCCTGTCCAGAGCCGTGCTGGGCCCATATGCTGTAAAAAAGCAGCCAGTTATAGACTGTTGTTGGGAAAATGTCAGGTCCAGTACCTGTACAGGTGATTCTCAGCTAAATGCTCATTAATGTAATCGTCATGCCGACCTTTAGACCCAACATCGTGTTGCTATTGGCGCTCAGGTTCTGATTACGGTCCAGGACTGATGGACTTGCTCCACGATGCCCCATCCCAGGACGGTTTTGGACTCCAGAACAAAGGCGGTGGTGTGATCCAAACTTGGCCCGACTTTTCCTCCCCTTTAATGTTTGCTAGCAGAGAGCCACTTGTTTTCAAAACATAATCTGTTCTTTAGCTTTTGGCTCCAACTGAGATAAGATGACCTCCAGTAACATGAGACAGCTGATGTGTTTAAGCTTCTCTACAAACTACAAATATGTTCTGAAAACATGAATGATTACAGATTTAATTGAAGTAAAAGCAAAAAAACAAAAAGGAAGTTCCTGCAGAGAGGAAGTCTGGTCCCCAGTTGGATTCACTTTTCCGCTGACTGGTTCTTAAAGGAAAGACATGCTGGGCCCAAAGTTCTGTTGATACCTAAACCAGATAATCATGGTCTGAACTCCAACAAGTTCACAGTGTTGCTTCTGTCTCTGGTGGGTGTAGATTGTGCTTCTGGTAGATGCTTCACCAATCCAACAGGGGTAGTGATCATAAAGTCTGATGATTAAAACAACCTTTGTGAGAAAAACAGCAGGTGGGGTTCCTGTGGGCGTTGCCATGGAAGCCAACAAAAGGACAACTATCTGAGGGTTGGGGAAAGGATATTAATCTGCTGAAGTCACCTTTTGTTCTTATCAGGAACATGGGGTGCACACAAACCAAATAAAATAAAAATCCACTGAAAATATTTGAAATGCATTTTGTCTGTTCAGATTTTTTCCAGAGGCTACTCACTTCTCTGAAGCCTCATGATAAAGATCCACTGAATTCTTTCTTCCATCTTCTGCTAACTTTGCCCTGTTTTCTGTGCATGCATGCCATCCATATGTATGTATGGAAATGGGCAAGGTGCATGGAAGCTGAACTGTTTGCTACAGAAAGAAGCAAAGATCTCTGTAATTTATGGAGGCTGGAAAATTCCTGACTTCTTTACTTAGAAACCATTCTCAGTGTGAGCAGACCAGTCAGAGGGGAGTCCAGCAGCTCTGTAGGTCTGACTGTATCAGAGGTGATGGGTACGTTAGGTGCTCCATGTGTGGTCGGTCCTGGTGTTTAGTACCAGGGAGAGGCGGCTGTAATCAGTGGAACAATGACACTAACATATCAGGAAGTTCTGAACACTGATTATATGTATATAGTTTGCTTTGTGTTGCAGGGGCGGTTCTAATGGGGAGGTCCAGGGTGGCACCGGCCCCCCGTGGCCCTCCTGCTGAGGGCAGAGCCTGAGTATTAAGGAGGACACATTTTTTAGTCTAATATATCCAAATGTGAGATGTGGAACCAAAGCATGTGAACACAATTATCTGAAATTAAAAAGAGATGCTTAGACAAATATTTTCATGTTGTGACTGAGATGAATAACTCAAATCATGCATTTTATTATAGAGTAGTTGTATTTTGAAACTAATTGAAAAGCTGTTGTATCTAAATCAACTGTAACTTTATTGATATTGTTGTAATTACTCACTAAAATGTGAAATACTTAATGGAAATGATTGGATGAATGAGGGACAACGGGACAAGGATCTATCTGACATTCATTCATAGTCTGGATGTTCCCAGTACATCCTGGAACGTGAGAGGTGCTCCAACATTCTTTGTTCTCTCATCCAACAAGATGCTCAGGCTAGTGTTAGCAGTAGCTATTGCTAGCATTGTTCTGCCATTACCATGACCAACATTCCTATATTACTGATGCTGAAGTGGGTTTGGACCAGAGGTGGTGCTAGACATTTTTGTTGTCCGTCTTTTTGACCGACTGGATAAAAAAGAAACAGTCATGATTGATTTTTTTCTCATGGTTTGTTCAATTCAATTTCAATTCAGTTTATTTCTATAGCGCCAAATCACGACGAGAGTCGTCTCAAGGCACTTCACAAAGTAAACATTCCAATACAGTTCAGTTCATTAAGCCAATCAGTAAAAAAGTTTCCTATATAAGGAACCCAGCAGATTGCATCAAGACACTGACTGTGTGTTGATACAATCCTCATACTAAGCAAGCATGTAGCAACAGTGGGAAGGAAAACTCCCTTTTAACAGGAAGAAACCTCCAGAGGATCCTGGCTCAGTATGAGCAGCCATCCGCTACGACTCACTGGGGGTTGAGAAGACAGAGCAGGCGCACGCACACCCCACACCCACACACCCACCATATAGATCAAGTAGTGTTTCTATGGCTACACTGTGATTTCTTAGTAGAAGTTCTATTTAGTAAGAGAAACTTTATTGTCTTTATCTGAGTGAATCTATAATTAATTCAATAGGTGAACTAATAGTAGCACATTCTATGTTAAAGAAAGTAAGATGTAATATCAGGAGAGGGAGAATGTTCAGTGGTTGGCAGCAGTGTGCCAGCCGATGGCCCCCTCCATGAGGCCACCACAGCTCAGCAGAAGGCCAGTGTAGCTTCTTCTGGGGAGAAAAACACTTAGAGAGAAAATAAAGTTAACAGCTGAAACAACAGGAAATAATGCAATTAGAGAGTGGTGGTAGAAGAGAGTAGCAGAGTGTGGAAAGTGGTCAGTATGTCCTCCAGCAGTCTAAAGGTTGGTTTATGCTTGACGCGTCCGCGAGGTCCGCACGGCAAAATTACGTCATTTTAGCAACCACGCCCCTCCGCGTGTCCTCTGTGCGGCCCAAAGTTTCCGCACCGCGCACCTAGGAAATTTTCTAACTACGCGGACGGTCCAGCGCGGAAAAACATGGTGGACTGCAAGTGCTCGTAGTGGCGGACGTTCGTAAATACAAACATCTCTATGATTCGGCCCATAAAGATCACCGTGATCAAAATAATGTTAATAATTTGTGGAGTAAAATTGCTGTCACACTCGTAAAAGACGAGGAAGCAGTAAAAAAATGTAAAACATCAGTGATTTCTACTTCTACTATGGTGTAGTGTTTTAATGCATGGGCGTAGAGCCTACATGCCACCCCACACTGTGGGAGAATATTGGCTCACAGCAGAGACGAGCCGCAGAAGGTAGGAAGGAACTATAAACGCTGCAAAGTCCGACGCGCGTTCCATCCATGTGTCTCATTTCCGCGCGGAAGGTACATGCATCAAGCATAAACCAAGCTTAAGCCTATAGCAGCATAACTACAGAGATAACTCAGCATAACCTATCCTTTTAGATGGAGGCAGGGCCAGGGAGAAAAGTCTTTAACGACTGTAGTCCCCGCTGTACACTCCACCTCCCTCTGCTCCCCACTCGTCTAAACCTGGGCTAACATCAGAATTTAACCATAAGCCCTATCAAATAGAAAAGTTTTGAGCCTAGTCTTAAAAGTAGACAAGGTGTCTGCCTCACGGACTAAAGCTGGGAGCTGGTTCCACAGGAGAGGAGCCTGATAGCTAAAAGATCTGCCTCCCATCCTACTTTTAGATATTCTAGGAACCACCAGTAAACCTGCAGTCTGAGAGCGAAGTGCTCTGTTAGGAACATATGGAACAATCAGATCACTGATGTATGATGGAGCTTGTTTATTAAGAGCTTTATATGTGAGAAGGAGGATCTTAAAATTTATTCTGAATTTAACAGGCAGCCAATGTAGGGAAGCTAAAACAGGAGAGATGTGGTCTCTCTTTTTAATTCTCAGCAGAACTCTAGCTGCAGCATTTTGGACCAGCTGAAGACTTTTGACGTTTTTCAGAATCGCTCCTGGAAAGGATGCTTCTAATCTTAGCAATATTCCGTAGGTGGAAAAAGGAAATCCTACAAACATGTTTAACGTGGGATTTGAATGACATGTCCTGGTCAAAGATTACACCGAGGTTCTTTACTTTGTTCTCGGAGGCTAATTTAATACCGTTTAGATCAGGTGACTGACTAAGCAGTTTCCTTTTCTGAGGTTCTGGTCCAAAGATGATAACTTCAGTCTTGTCTGGATTTAACAGCAGAAAGTTTAGAGTATCCAGATTTTTATGTCTTCAAGACAAGCCTGTAGTCTACCTAACTGATTAGGTTCATCAGGGTTTATGGATAAATATAACTGAGTATCATCAGCATAACATTGGAGGTTTATCCCATGTTGTCTAATGATTTTACCAATTGGAAGCATATATATAGTGAAAAGAATTGGTCCAAGTACTGAACCCTGTGGTACTCCACAAGTAACTCTAGAGTATGAAGAAGATTTCTCATGTACATGAACAAACTGAAATCTGTCAGATAAATAAGATTTAAACCAGCCTAGCGCTGTTCCTTTGATCCCTACAACATGTTCAAGCCTTTCTAAGAGAATATTGTGATCGACTGTGTCAAAAGCAGCACTGAGGTCCAACAAGACCAGAACAGACACAAGATTCTTATCTGAGGCCGTGAGAATATCTTTTGTAACTTTCACTAATGCGGTTTCAGTGCTGTGATACTCTCTAAAACCTGACTGAAATTCCTCAAACAGATCATTAGTGTTTAGATGCTCACATACTCGATTGGCCACTATTTTCTCAAGGACTTTAGATAAAAATGGGAGATTAGATATTGGTCTATAATTCATTAGGTCATCTGGATCCAGAGAAGGTTTAAGTAGAGGTTTAATTACAGCAACCTTAAACTCCTGCGGTACGTATCCATTTACTAAGGATAGGTTAATTATATCTAAAATGGGGGCAGTAACCAAAGGAAATGTTTCTTTAAATAATTTGGTTGGGATTGGGTCTAAAATACAAGTTGAAGGTTTAGATGAAGCTAATATTTTTGATAACTCTGAAAGCTCAACTGCATCAAAACAGTTCAAACAGATGAGGTTCTACAGTTACCTCTGATGCTGCCTCACTTACTGAGGAAGAAGTCGTGTTGGGGAGGATGCTGATGATTTCCAATGAGTTCCAATCCCGATCTATGGTCATGAGCTTTAGGTAATGACTGAAAGGTCAAGATCATTAATACAGACGGCACAAATGAGTTTCCTCTTCAGGGTGACTGAGCTCATCCTGAGCTCACTGCAGCTGCCCTTCACACCTAGAGTCAGCTGAGGTGGTTGAAGCATTTGGTCAGGATGCCTCCTGGACACCTCTTGTGGGAGGTCCTGCTGGTAGGAGGTCCCTGGGCTGACCCAGGACATACTGGAAAGTTAATACCTATAGGCTAGCTTAAGAACACCCACCATTCCCACTGGAGGAGCTGATAAAATCTGTGCCTCCCTATAGGGTAGGCTGCTGCCCTTGTGACCCAGACCTGAATAAGCAGAAGATTACCTAAACCTGATCTGAAAAAGCTCCCCCCAACCATCCAAGGATTGTTTGGTAATAAACAATTCCTGTTCCAGCAAAGATTTGGCAAGTTAATAGATGACATGTCAAGTTAAACTGCAGAGGTCTTAAAAAAGGACCAGCACTATAAACAGTGATGTAGAATGCCTTTGAAACCTTCAGGTACAAACAGCAGGCTCTTCTGTTCAGACTCCTTGTGTTTCATCTTGCTGAAATACGACACCAGACGTCTTTCACCTTAGAAGAGATGTTGCATCAAACTGTATAAATGATTACATGAGCTGAAGTTTATCATCCCCTTTGCAGTTGCTGTACATGTTCATGCTCTTGTTTTGTAAACTCCAGTGGTTACCATGGTGCCGTACCATAAAAACAGCACCAAAGATGTTCAAGAAAACCAAGTTATATTAAGTGTTGTTGTCAAAGACCTCCATCAGAGGCTTTCAGAAATGTTACGTTATGTTTCGAAAGTGACGTTCTTTGCCTTACGATGTTCAATTATAAGTGATACCTGCTAGATCTTCTTAAGAATTGACCAATCAGCATCTTCGCTTTCTGGAGGACGTTTACACCAGCAGATCAAGAACCAAAGCAAAGAACAAAATGACAGCCAAGAACTATTCACCCTCTTTCCCTCAGGCAGATAGTTGAGCAGTTTTAAAGGGTGAGTCACACCATGGGTGGAGACCTACTTTACCCACACTTCCTGTTAGAAAAATGCTCCTAAAGGAGGCGTGGCCTGGTAGACAGAGAGAGCGGCACTGAGGCAGTGATTGACAGCACCTCCCTCAACCCCCCCATGTGCTGTCTGAGTTTCTCAGTTGGAAAAACGAGTCGTTAACAAGTGCGTGCACACGAGCGCACACACAGCAGACTCACCGTTCAGGAGAAGAGCAGACACATAAACTACAGCAGGCTGGAGGATTTCCTGTCCACCGCGATCGCTACAAGAAAGGGGGGAGGACTGAGCGGCTCTGAGCCGTAACGTGTCATATCAGCAGGTGAGTGGCCGAGTCAGCTGGAGTAATAATGATTACACACCACTACATCACTATTAGACACTCATTTATATAGGTTATCAGCAAAGAAAAGTTGATTTAGGTGTTACTTGCTCTTTAACAGAACCAGAGTTTAGTTCTAGCTTTTCGCCACTGGAGGGCATCAAATCCCCTTCTCGCTCATATAAGGTCAATTTAAAACTGAACTTGTAGCGCTGTAGCTAGGGTAGTGTGTACAGTAGCGCAATGTAATGTGTAGCTCAGATAGAGTCACTTTTTTTTAACGTGAGAAATTGTGGGTGTGGCTTGAGAGCGACAGTCAAATGAGTGTGTCTCACTCTCACTGTGTGAGAGTCGACAGCCCAGGCTAAGTAATCTCCTCGGGTTTAGATTCAGCTCTGAGTATAAAATATGCAGCAGCAGCTCAGTGTCAGTGGTGTCAGGGCAGAGCTCAAAATGCTTCTCGCACTCTTCCTCGAACAGCTTGTTCCTCCAGTTGGAACGCAGCTCTGAGAAGCAGAAGGAAGTAAGGATAGAAATGAACAGAGAAGAATGAGAATTAGATCGTCCTCATGGCTGTTAGCTTCCACTGTAGCATCCATCGTGGTTTTGTGTTGTAAAACTCTGGCTCAGACCGCTTCGTCTCAGCTCAGTTCATCCCAAACTCGCTCTCTTTATCATCGTCTTGATTTAATCATCAGATAAAAGTCCATCAAGCTTGGTGAAAATACATTATAATATATGTTGTAGAATTTTTGATTTACAGAGAACATTACTACCCAGATTAGTCAGTCCGCTTAAGGAAAAACTACATCTCCACCTGCTTCTGTTCAAATTCCAGGGGCCTCATTTATCAACCGTACTTACGTACAGATCTGTGCGTATTTCGTGCGTGGGAACGATTTTACGCATTGTGTGGTATTTACCAATTTGTACTTGTGCGTGAAAACGTTCCTAAATATAAGAACAGCTCTGACCGTGCGTAGGAACAGCATCTAGTGGCAGAACGAGGGAACCGCAATTCTGAAGGTCTCAGTGATCCACGCGTGTTCCTCATCTACTAATTATTCTACCCAATAAATAATTATTTTGGTGGATTATTATTATTGGAGCAAAAACACCCGTGACCGACGGGAATCTGACTGTAGAACGGCTGATTTTGTGTTATTTTGTAATCACAATGTTTACTCTTCCCATTTTTATGTTTTAAATCATTTTGAATTTATTTATCTATTATGTTTTAATTTAATTTAATTATTTTGACCTTGGGAAGCGCCCCGTGGTTTTTCTTGAGATTCGCTATATAAAACATCGTTTCTTCTTATTATTATTATTAGTGGAGGATTTAGCAGAGCAGAGTGCACTCCGGAGGGAACGGCTCTTCCGTGAGCGCAGCGCGCTGATCCGATTCCAGTCCAGATTCTATTTTACAAATAAAAACCTTCAGAACCTCCTCTGCTCCCCGATCATACACGCGTTGTCAAGTGTCCAGTGCTTCGATCTCGCTGTCAATAAAGTTTTTCTTTTTTGTCCGGGAAGAACCCAGGGAATCCCATCCCGACCTGAGGACGTAGTGTGATCAAATATGGTTAATTGAGGGCAAGTTGCTACTGGAGCCAGCCACTAGGGGGCTCAGCTCTAACATCTAGTGGTTCTGTGGGCTAATATTGGGATGGAATCACTGAGTTAGAACATTCTTTTTTATAAGTTGCATTTTTGTGAAATCCTGCAGTGGAAATGTAACAGTGAAAAGAAAAACACCAGCGGCTAGTAGGAAGTGATGAATTGCTATGTGAATGTCTCAGATAGCAGAAACCCAATGTGGAAGAGGAGGAGCCATCATAGAGGAGTTAGACTCTGCACGGCATGTACCATACAGGAAGTGCCTGATCTGCAGAAATCCCACCGGTGGATAAAAAAGAACAGGACAGAGGTATTCGTCATGGCAGGACAAGAACAATAAAGGTCAGGGTCTACCACACTGGGCAGGACCAGAGATGCTGATTGTACAAGCACCCCCCCCCCCCCCCCCCCCCCCCCCGACAGGCCTCTGGAGGCATACACGTATGATACGTTGCTCTTTCTTCCAATGGCTGGTTGCATTCTCCAGGGCTTGATCTTTCCTCTCAGCATCTTAGTTGTTCCTGGAACTGGACAGAAATCACTGGGTTTGTTCCCAGTATGAGAGGTCACAGCCCCAGTCTGTTGATGACCACTCACAGAGAGAGAGAGAGAGAGAGAGAGAGAGAGATGGACAAGCAGATAGATATCTTTTCATTAGAAGATACCTTCATGTTTCATCGTTTCCCCTCTTTGAGACCCACTGGTGAAAACTTCCTAACTTGAACTTGTTAAAATGTTCCGGTTGGACCTCCTGCCTGCTGTCTCAACCTTTCCAAATGTCACCTGCTTCTTATTAGACCAAAACAAAAGCCACCTTATCGCAGGAATGCATTTGAAATCTGTAACATCACATCTGTGGGTATGTGGCTTTCGGCTAATTGCTGGACCCAACCTGCAGGCAGCTAAGTGTGCATTTAAGTTCTGTATTTCAGGTGTGTGTGTGTTGGTAGATTTATGAAAACACGTTGTGTGACCTCATAATTCCATCAGAGCAAACACAGCAGCCATTGTTGTCACAGACTCTGTGCCAAACTGTTTCTGTTTTTTCTAGGAGTCGTCTGTAGTTCTACACATGCCTGCAGGCTCGCTGACGTCAGCCTGGAAAGTTGGCCTGTTCTGTGTTCTCAGCCCTGTCCCCCCGCCCCTGCTGACATCACGTCAATATGAAACACCTTTACTGTCCCATCTGCAGGGCCACCTTAACCAGCTGATAGACCCCGGGGCAGAGAGGCTCAGTAGGCCCCCACAGCCCTTATATATAAGTCCTCACAACTTATGCAAGACGAGAACATGTGTGTGTGTTTTGTAAGTTTTTTATAAAACTTTCAGATATGATTGCTTTAATAATATATTTTTGTTTTCCAGCATATTACTTCTCTCTCTCTTATACATATATATATAAAGAGGGAGAGAGAAGTAATATGCTGGAAAATATATTATTAAAGCAATCATATCTGAAAGTTTTATTAAACATCATAAAACATACAAAAAACACACGTTCTCGTCTTGCATACGTTGTGAGGAGCGACATTGACTTCCATTAATTTTAGTGACTGGATTGTGCCTTCTCCTTCTAACCCAACCCTAACCCTAACCAATCTATTCCTAACCCTAGCCTTAACTAAAACTTAATTCACAAACTTGATTCACACCATACCTCTGAAACTAATGAGTAGAGCTCTTGTACCAAAGTGAGGACGGGGAAAAAGCTCCTCACTTTGCAACTTGTGTCCTCACTTTACAGGTGAAAAGTTTGTCATTGGTCTTCACTTTTATGTATAGACTAGCACACACACACACACACACACACACACACACACACACACACACACACACACACACACACACACACACACACAAAACCCTTTGACGTCGTTTATACTGCTGCTCAGATGCAAAAAAAGTCAAAATCTTTGTATTGACACTGTTCTGGTCCAACTTTTGCCCAGGAAGAACGTACTTGTTCAAACACATTTCCCCTGCGGCCCAGATCTGCTCGCCGGCTCCAAGCTCCTGTCTGTCTGCCTTGCTCCTCAAGCGCTCCTGTCTGTCTCCTCTGCTCCTCAAGCGCTCCTGTCTGTCTGCTCTGCTCCTCAAGCGCTCCTGTCTGTCTCCTCTGCTCCTCAAGCGCTCCTGTCTGTCTGCTCTGCTCCTCAAGGGCTCCTGTCTGTCTCTGCTCCTCAAGCACTCCTGTCTGTCTCCTCTGCTCCTCAAGCGCTCCTGTCTGTCTGCTCTGCTCCTCAAGCGCTCCTGTCTGTCTGCTCTGCTCCGCAAGCGCTCCTGTCTGTCTCCTCTGCTCCTCAAGCGCTTCTGTCAAAAATTCTGTCAGCTTAGGTATTTTCTGTCTTACTTCTTTGTTTCGAAGCTCCTTCTCATGAAGCGCTTTCCGTTTCTGAGCACCGCTCTCAATTTTTCCCCTGACATTTTTCCACATTTCTTTACATCTACAGGACCACGCCCTGAAATCATCTGAATTATTTGTTTGGTGAGCTCATGGTGCAATGGGCCTTTAGAGGTCATGTGGGTGACGTAGGTCTCTTGTAATTTGGATCAATCAGCAGCCTTAAATTAGCATCTTAGATGATTGACAGAAAACCTGACAAGTAATAAAATGATGTTTTTTTTTTTACCTGAAATGATAGGCCCTGAATCATCATAGGCCCCTGGCCACGGCCCCTGTTGGCCCGTGCATTAAGGCGGCCTTGCCCATCTGGTGTTTGATATCATCACTGTCACCTCAAATCTAGTGTAAATCACAGCTTTTGAAGACATTGTTAAAATCTTTCACACACACACACACACACACACACACACACACACACACACACACACACGCACACACACACACACACACACACACACAATTGCAGGTTGATGAACTTTGACCCTTTAGAAGACCTCTCTCGAGTTCAAGTTCTAACTTTGTCTCTAACATGTGGAACAACAGTAAATTCACCTGAATGATTTACTCTAAATGGAGCTGAAAGATTACTTTAAATCAAACTTTTAGAGTTTATTCTGAAATATAAACGTTATCTAATCTACGGCCTTGCTGTGTGACTGAAACTAAAGCTCACACATTTCATTTGCTGTGCTGCTGCTGCCACCACGTGGTTGCTTCTTGTTACTGCAAGATTTTGTACTGGACCAACATAAGAAAACCCAGGAGGTTGGTTGTGTTTGCACACGTGTTTATTTAAAATAAAATGAGACATACAGACCTGGACAACATTGTTGGTGCCCTTCGGCCAATGAAAGAAAAGCCCACACTGGTCACAGAAATAACTTGAATCTGACAAAAGTAAAAATAAATAAAAATTCTATGAAATGTAACCAATGAAAGTCAGATGTTTTTTAACCATGCTCCAATGGAATTATTTTAAAAAATAATAAACTCATGGAACAGACCTGGACAAAAAATGGTGGTACCCCTAAAAAAGACGTTAATTAAAGCTGTGTCCACTAATTAGCATCACAGGTGTCTATAATCAGTCAGTGGGCCTTTATATAGGGCTCCAGGTAGTCACTGTGTTGTTTGGTGACATGGTGTGTACCACACTCAACATGGACCATAGGAAGTAAAGGAAAGAGTTGTCCCAGGAGATTAGAAAGAACATTATAGACAAGCATGTTAAAGGTAAAGGCTATGAGACCATCTCCAAGCAGCTAGATGTTCCTGTGACTACACATATTATTCAGAAATTTAACATCCATGGGACTGTAGCCAATAGAGGTGCCTGAAAAAATCGATTCGCATTCGAATCGTGATTCTTACTTATAAAGATTCAGAATCGATTCATAAAGGTTCAGAATCGATTCTGTCTGAAAGTCTTTATGTAAACTGCCGTATTTCCAAGCGTCCCTGAACGCATCATCGCTAGTGCACCGGGGCTAGCTGTAGTTGCTCTGCTGTGTGCTCCTACGCTGCAATCTGCTGAAATACGACAGAGACTTACCTTTATTATTATCCTGTGTGCGTTTTATGAGTCAAGAAGTAAGTTACATTATGTTTTATAATGTTTAAATGGTGTTGTCCTGTTTAGTTTGACTGTTGTTTCATGCCGAGTGCACCGTGCATTATTGATGCTTGTTAGGCTACATTCACACTGCAGGTCTTGATGCTCAATTCCGATTTTTTGAGTAAATCCGATTTTTTTGTGTGGCTGTTCACATTATAACTGAAATGCGACATCAAACACTCTCCAGTGTGAACGCTTCACGGCCCCAAAGCGACCCGCATGTAGCCTAGTGAACTAGACCAAATTCTTGCTTATAGGATGACTTGCCAGGCTAACCCGCATGCGCAGAAGACAAGAAGTCACAGTCAGAACCAGGGGAGGTGGAGTTGTGATGTGAAAGCCTCACAGACAGTTCAGACACAGGATCACACCTGAGTCTCTCGTTTTGGGCTGGAAACTATTTTAAAAACTATTTTACTCCTTATTCCTGTCGTCTTCCCGAGTTAGTATTCCCTGAAAATGTTTTGGTATTAAGTTCATTCACGGAACCCCACCCCCCCCGCCCCGCTGTCACGGAGAACCCCCCCGCCCCGCTCTCACGGACACCGAGACCGGAGATGCGCTTCGCTCCAGCAGCACCTCTCGCTCTCATGCTTTCTTGTATTTTTAATTCCAAAACTTGACAGGATGTCCCACAGACCCCTGAATCCTTCTGTCAGCGCTGCTCTTCAGCGCTCCTCCTCAGAAAAGTCCTGACACGACGCTCACCTCCGCTGAGCAGTGATGTAGGAGGTGGATTTAATGCAACATGACCGTTCAGACTGCAAAAAACTCGGATAGGAGGCGGATTTACAGTTTTTCTCCATTGGTTTGGCTCATTTCTTGAAACAGAAATGACATTCTCAAAATAACATGGACAAACCTCCAAACCTCTTGGCAAATGTTCACAACAGAATGGCATTTCTCATTCATTTATCAAACGGCAAATGCCTTAGTACATGTCTCAATTGTCCCAGTGCATCTTTGCAAATGATTAAGTACAAGTAGCCTACAGTTATACAGTTAGCCCACATTTAGCACATTTTCCAAATGAATAGATCTTGTAGATCTAAACTGATTAGTTGATTCTCAGTCCAATGATCATTCTCTCCAAAACATGTCAGCATGATTTCATTGTATAAGTACTCGCATGCACAACTGTCTGTTCAATTGTCAAAACTGGTCAAGAACATAGTACCATGAATACCATATATGAATTTCTTTGAATATTTGATACATTGATGACAGTCATTGACAGTCAGGTGAAACTAGACTATAAATATAAACACAATAAGCATCTCCACAATAGACCGGGTTTTGAAGCAGCATCAGATGACAATGAAACAAATCTACAAGGTACACACTAAAAACAGTTGGGTTGAAAACAACCCAACTGTTTTTAGTGTGTACCATTTGAGAGGAACTCTGACAGAGTGAAGGAGCTGTGGTACCAGTATGTAAATGTAAGTCAGTTACTGGTTGTCTCTCATTATAACCTTACCTGTAATCACAGTAAGCAGTAGTTCACTTATTTGGTTTCAATACCTCCTTTACCTGATTTCAGAATCAGTATTTGCTTCATCTGACTTCAACAATTTCAACAGAAAACCGCAGTTTACTGTATTATACAATTATCATTATGATACTTATATCATACATCATTGTCTATTGTTGGTCCTCTGCCATAGAGACAAAACATCTAAACATTTTGTATGGCAGTACTCACACAATGCCAAAGGGACGATGCATTTTGGGGGCACTGACTATTCAGATTAGAAAGGAATGTAGTTTTGACACATGAGTGAACTGTTTTAGGAGAGATATGAGCTTTTGCAGGTGAACCATGTTGTTGTGATCAACCATCCAGGTTTATTTTGACAAAAGCACCAAGAATGATGAGAATGTCCGATCTGTGTGGAGAAATGAGCCAAAGCTATTGAGAAGGATCTTTGCCATTTTTGAGACACTGACTGTTTAAATGAGAAAGGGATTTAGATTGAAGCCTGACCTAACAGTTCTGGAAGAGATATGAGCTTTTGCAGGTGAGCTATAGTGTTGTGAACATTTGCCAAGAGGTTTGGAGGTTTGTCCATGTTTTTTTGAGAATGTCATTTCTGTTTCAAGAAATGGGCCAAACCAATGGAGAAAAACTGTAATGCGACATGACCGTTCAGACTGCAGTCACTTTCAAAAAATGCGCATATGTGTCGCAATCAGTACTACATATTGAAACGACCTGGATCGGATTAGGAAAAATCGGATCTGTGCTGTTCAGACTGGCACAAAAAAATCAGATAAGGGTCACAGGCAGGTCAACATGCGGATTTGATGCGCTTTTGCCTGCAGTGTGAACATAGCCTTAGTGCCTGTTAGTCTTCATAATGTTAAAATTTGTTGCCACACATACTTGAAAAGTATTTGACTGCATTACTTTCAAAGCTACTATTAGGTAACTGTAAAGATTTGTTAAATTTTACAAGGTATAAGCAACAATAAATGTTGCCTTTTCATCAAAAGATTGCCTCTGTTTACAGTTTTAGAATCACTTTATTTTACCTTGTAAATTTGCATTGTCTTAAACATAACCAGTTGTCTTTTAAGTAAAATAACAATTTCCCATAGTTTTTTTTAACTTGCAGATGAAAGTAGTTAGACCTGGAACTGACACTCTGTTAATTTTGATTGTGAATTGATTTGAATCAAGAATCGAAAATCGATTCTGAATCGAATCGGCACCCCGAGAATCGGAATTGAATCGAATCGTGAGTTGTTGTAAGATTCACATCCCTAGTAGCCAACCTCCCTGGACGTGGCTGCAGGAGGAAAGCTGATGACAAATCAAAGAGATGGATAATCTGAATGGTAACAAAAGAGCCCAGAAAAACTTCTAAAGAGATCTAAGGTTCAAGCTCAAGGAACATCAGTGTCAGATCGCACCATCCATCGTTGTTTGAGCCAAAGTGGACTACATGGGAGATGACCAAGCCTTTGTTGAAAACAAATCCTAAAAAAGCCAGACTGGAATCTGCCAAACTACATGTTAACAAGCCACAAAGCTTCTGGGAGAATGTCCGATGGACAGATGAGACAACAATGGAACTATTTACCAAGACACATCAGCTCTATGCTCAGAGACAGAAAAATGAAGCATATCAAGAAAAGAACACTGTCCCTACTGGGAAACATGGAGGAGGCTCTGTTATGTTCTGGGGCTGCTTTGCTGCATCTGGCACAGGGTGTCTTGAATCTGTGCAGGGTACAATGAAACCTCAAGACTATCAAGGGATTCTAGAGAGAAATGTGCTGGCGAGTGTCAGAAAGCTTGGTCGCAGGTCATGGGTCTTGCAACAGGACAATGACCCAAAACACACAGCTACAAACACCCAAGAATGGCTCAGAGGAAAACATTGGAGTATTCTAAAGTGGCCTTATATGAGCCCTGACCTCAATCCTATTGAGCATCTTTGGAAGGAGCTGAAACATGCCATCTGGAAAAGGCGCCCTTCAAACCTGAGACAACTGGAGCCGTTTGCTCATGAGGAGTGGGCCAAAATACCTGCTGAGAGGTGCAGACGTCTCATTGATAGTTACAGGAATCGTTTGATTGCAGTGATCGCTTCAAAAGGTTGTGCAACAAAATATTAAGTTATGGGTACCATCATTTTTGTCCAGGCCTCCTCCTCCTCCTCCTCCTCCTCCTTCTCCTTCTCCTTCTTCTTCTTCTTCTTCTTCTTCTTCTTCTTCTTCTTCTTCTTCTATTATAGGGTAATAACATGTGGGATATCTCAGGACCAAACAGGCATTATGAGAAAAGTTAGGGATTGCAGTGAGTGCTTGGTGTGATGCTGGATCCTTTTTGTGAATAAAAGAGGTAAAGCACACAGCTAAAGCTGACTGTTAGTGCTGCCAAACCAAACCCAAAGACACCTGCATACATCTGAGATTTGCAAGTTGTAATAAAATTATTCATCTGAAGCCGACGTCCTGTTGACTCAGTTGCTTTCTGGAGTATCGTCTCTGCTCCCATGGTGACAGGACATAAACTCACAGAGCTGATAGGATGAAGAGCTGCTTTAACAGCCGTTAGATTCTCAGAGTTTGGAAAAGTTTCAGCTTAACCCAAAACAGCTTTGGGCCATGGATGTGCAGATGAAGAGGTAAGACATGTTGTGTCACTTCCTGTGTGGTTTGCTTGCAGATTGGTTTGTCTCTTGGATTTTTCAAGGATTTTTACATTTTGTTACATTTCTCTGTATTATGCAGCTTACATACCTGTATGAATGTAAAATAGATAGATAGATCCTTTATTCATCTTATAAAGAGAAATTCACCGTGCTAGCGGCAAATACATGAAAACATTAAAAAGAAAAAAAAGAGACCTAAGAAATAAGAAATGCACCTGTCTCACCACCATCCAAACCTGGTGAATTCTGATTCATAATGAAACTTTCATAATCTCTGAGATGCATCTAGACGGGTTTCTGATGGAAAACGTCTACAATAATTTTTTTGAGAATGCTATGAACAGTCCATGCCATCAAACCTGAATGAACTAGAGATGTTTGTGAAGAAGAATGGTCCAAAATACCTTCAACCAGAATCCAGACTCTCATTGGAAGCTATAGGAAACATTTAGAAGCTGTTATTTCTGCAAAAGGAGGATCTACTAAATATTGAGTTCATTTCTTTTTTGTGGTGCCCAAAGTTATTTCTTGTAGCAACGACATCTTTTTGTTGCTCTAATATTGGGTGAAGTAGGCTAGAGGCTAACGTTGAGCTAACAATGCTAATGAGGAATTAGAAGCAAATAGTCGGTTCTGAAAAAGGCTCAAGCTACTTTCAATTATCAACAACTCGATATTACCTATTACCAAGCCTACTTATCAACTTAATGTGTATGACTCGTCTTCACTCATCTAGAATCTTCTGACGCTGGTCTGTAACTGGCGACAGCTGCTCAGATTGGACAAGTTTGTTTTGAAACATGGACTGCAGCACCCACATTTGACCACAAGGTGTCATTAATAGTTCATTCTTACTTAATCTCCCCCAACACACACACGTGCACGCACGCACGCACGCACGCACTCACGCACACACACACACACACACACACGCACACACACACACACACACACTAACTGACCCCCACAGATTGATTTCAAAACAAGTTTTTATTGGCCAATATACAGAAAGTGCTGTAGTGACCATTCCAAAGAAAAACAGACCAAAGAGTCCAAAGAAAAAAGAAAAGTAAAATGTACACGTTATACAAGGTTCCAAGGTTAATTTCACTGTCCTCTTCTAAAACAAACATCAGGATAAATTAGGGCTCGAGCTGATGCAAACTCCACCAAAGGTTTTAAGTGGGGGAGGGGTGAGGCAGGGAAAGGAAGTGACATCACAAGACCGGGCGTGGCTGCAGCGGAGGAAAACTCCTAAACAACATATGAGATCTTTACATGAACAGACAACAGTAACACACACAGCATATTTCTTCAGCCGGCGCAGGACTTGCTCCAGCTTCTGTGACATTTGACGAACCGTGGTAGATCTGAGAGGGACAGGACACAAACACAGCAGCCTCCTCACCTCTGGACTCTCTCCTGTCAGACGTTTCCAGTCAGAATGGTTGTGGTTGGAGTAATGCCCTTTCACTTTGATATGGGGTAAAAATATTCATCTGAGTTTTGGGTCAACTGGACCCAATCCTGTCCTCTTAATGAGACAAGGTTACAGCATGTGTGCAGGATAATGGAGCTGTGCTTTAGCCGCTGATGTCTCAGACATGTTGCCTCACTTTCCTAAAACACGTCAAACTCAACTGTAACATTTAGATTAACGGGCCAGAAAGTGGAATTTGCAACAATAATCATTTTATGTGTCTTGTTTATTATTATTGGCGTTAATATTATATTATCATTTTATATATTTTTATTAAAATGATCATGATCATTGTAAAAGTCAAATTAATTCACCAGTAACGTGTTTAACAGTTGAAGTGCCTATTCTTACTTCTAATCCAAACTGAATATATTATTTGTTTAAAAGCTATTGCAGCTATAAATAATTCAAATTTTTGAGAATCAAACCTTTGTTCATTGTGAAGATACCCACTTAAAGCGCACTCATCAAGATGAGGCATCTGAAACACGTCTATAAAGAAAATAACCTCCATGTTGCCACCTGGTGTGAGTCTAGAGCTGCAGAAACGAACCAGAGCCAGCAGGACTCTAACTTTAATAGAAAACCTATCTGGGCCTTTTCCTTTGATTTGGACTATTTTGTCTTCCTGGAGGCAGTGGCACATCCACATGAATAAACCAGCTGGAATGACCTGATCTCAGAGCTCCAACACACAGAGATTATTATGGAATGGGTTCTGAAGTCTCCCTCAGGGTGTGTGTGTGTGTGAGTGTATGTATGCATATTAACCACACAGGTGTTGTGTGCTGTGTACAGGTGGTGATGGAGGAGAGAGAGCAGGAGGGTTGTCACCCACTAGACTGATTATTTACAGTAAGGGGTCATAGAAAAATGTACAAGGAGACTCGTCTTTCCTTCCAAAAACCCAGAACTCTGACCCTGCTGCTAGTTTTACATGACATCTGCAACAGCACACAGATTTTAAAATATTTGGAGTTGAAAATATGTTTTTTTTTCTGTAAAATCACCTGGCTTTGCCACGCTGGCTAGAATAAAGACTGATAAATAATAAATATACAAACCAAAAATAGTCTCTTTTTCTTTGTTTTGCTGTTTTTTCTAAATAAAGGCTTTTATGGAATATTAACGTGGGGACATCAGAAATCTCACCGTAAAACTTTACACATCAAACCAGATGAGGGGTGCTGTGCTGAACTTTCACCCAGGACTCTCATCCTAGAGACATTTCACTTCTTCTTCAAGGGTTTCTCCCAATTCAAACAAAAACCAGCAAATTTCCAAAGTCTGAAACTGAAGTGAGTTCTCCATTAAAGGTGAGTGAACTCACCACCCTCTTCCCGGAGCGTCACTGGAGCCTTGTAGGCCTGATGTGCATGTGACGTGTTTTGGTCACATTCCTGTTAATGAACTGGTGTGAAACTGGAGATTAATCAAAGGTGCATCTTATTTTCACCAATGGCCTCCTCTACCCTTCTCTCAAATCGTCCATCTCCGTCTAAAATATGAGCGCTCCTGTGCCTGTCTGCTTGTGGTGTTAGGTGGGACCGGTGGTGCCTCGCCTCTGTCAGTGCGCACCAGGGCAGCTGTAGCTACATTGTAGCTCACCATCATCAGTGTGTGAATGACTGGTTAGTTGTAAAGTGCCTTGGGGAACCCTAGAAGGCGCTATGTCAGTACAAGCCATTAACCATTCACCATGTTCTAGTGTCTCTAGTCCTTGGGATGAACGTAAACTGCTGACCATTAAGGGAGGAACTAAGAAGCATGGATATCTGCACTTTTCTGTTTGAATTGAGAAAGCTCCTTGGATGAAGGAAAACATTTATGAAATAAAAAAGGCCCATCAGCCTTCATTTAAACCTCCGAGGACCACCGCGCCCTGGATGACTGAGAACTTCACCAGCAGTAAGACTTGAGCTGCAGTCAGGAGAGAAACGGATCCCTCCTCTCAGGGGATCAGATTCATTTGGTGAGGAAGATTAAAAAGAAAATTCAGATTCACATTATTTTTGTTGTGTGTAGAAATAAAAAGTTTACAAAGCCAAGTCAGTTGGATCTGCATGTATGTCATCTTCCAGCAGGGGGCAATATAACCTAACGTTTCAGAACATTAGGTCCTTTTATTCTGTTTTCATCTGGTGTGAGGTGTGTGTGTATGTGTGTATGTGTGTGTGTGTGTGTGTGATTGTAAGACAGTGTGAGTACATATTTCAGTAACATCTTGTTGTTTTGTCCCAGCTTTGACCCTTCTTGCTTGAGTGCTGCATCCTCGGTAGTTGGACGTCCACTTCCTCTTCACTGTCATCTGACTCAGCACTGGTGATCTCTTCATCCTCTTCATCATCATCCTCTTCCTCCTCACTGGCCTCCTCCTCTTCACACTGGGGTTCCTCCAGGTTCTGAGGTGAAACATATTGGCACAGTGTCTGGAATGTTGGGGCAAATTCACTAAGCAGGTTAGCAAGGAGGCTATCCTAGAACAGGAGCAGTTAGCCTTTGGATCAGGACAGAACCAGGACCAGAACATCTGTATCCCAAAACTCCAAAATCAGGTCTGACAAATTGTTGTGGCCTACCTTCATACTTTGATGATGTGGGATGCTGGTTTTGGTGAACACGCACACACACACACACACACACACACACACACACACACACACACACACACACACACACACACACACACACACACACACACACACACACACACACACACACACACAAGTCTGATCCTCTCGTCTGTTTTCTTTTAAACATTTGCACTTTGTGATGAAAGACCGTTTTACAGAGTAGTTAAAACTGGTCACATAAAACAATTCTTGCCTTTGTTTAATAATCTTCAGCTTTTATACAAACATTTAAAAACTAAATGAGTTTTAGATGGAACTCTGAACCCTGGTCTGGGTCGTGGAGGTAGACAGCCCCAACCCGCCCTTTTCCAAGAGACCTCCACCAGCGTTCCCTGGCCAATGTGGATCCAGCCTGTCCTGGATCAACCTGGGGGCCTCCTGCCTGAAACATCTCCCCTGGGAGGTGTTCAGGTGGTATTCTCACCAAATGCCCAAACTACCTGAGCTGTCTGCTCTCGACCTGGAGGAGCAGCGGCTCTACTCTGAGTCCCTCCAGAAGGTCTGAGCTCTTCACCCTATCTCTGAAGCTGAGCCTGGCCATCTGTGATCTTGTTCTTTCAGTCATTATGACCAAAGGTGAGGGTCGGGATGAAGATCGCCCAGTAAATTAGGAGCTTTGCTTTCTGGCATAGCTCCCTCTTTATCTGCCTCAGCTTTGATCACCTGTCGATCTCCTAATACCTCCTCTCACTAATGAGCAAGACCAGAAGATGCTTAAGCTCCCCCACTTGAGATAGGACCTCTGTCCTGACCTGGAGTTGGAAATTCTCTCTTTTGCGGTAGAGAGCCATGGCCTTGGATTTGGAGTGCTTGATCTGCATCCCAGCCTCGTCACACTCAGTTGTGAGCCGCTCCATCAAGAGTTGATGGTCACAGTTTGATGGAGCTAAGAGGACCATCTGCAAAATGCAGAGACAAGATTGTCCTGCCACCAAACTCAAGACCCACCACTGCACGGCTGCATTCTGTCCATAAAGACATTGAATAGAGTGAAGGCATGATGGAAGCAGTTTTTGACCAACAGGTAACTGCACCTAGATGCTCTATGGTAAGAAAACCTGATGAGGTAGCACAGATAGTCAGAACAGATCTGCAATGCGGCCCAGACTCATAATCTGTTTGTACAGGAACAGAATGGTCCTTATGAGAGGGTCATCCACCCCAAACTCTTTAAGTGTACCCCACAGGGTGCTCATGGGGACATCATCATGAGCCTTAATCCACAAAACTCATGTGGGCTGGTTCCCTCCAGCACCCTAGCAAGAGTAAAGAACTGGTCCATCGTTCCACGGCCAGGACCAAACACACATTGGTCCTCCTCCAATCTGGAATTTGACTGGATCTTCCTCTCAAGTACCTTGCAGTAGACCATCCCAGAGTGACCTAAGACAGCTCTATATCCATAGCCTTGAGGTACCCAGGATGGACCTCATCAACTCCTGGAGTTTCACCACTGAGGGGTTGTTGGACCACAGCAGCAACTTCTGCTCCAAATATTGCTCGATCCACCCGTGTCCTCTGGTTCCTCACTGGAATATGAGTCAGTGGGATTTAGGAACTCCTCCACCAGACTATTTCCTCAGTTGATGATAGCAGATCTTCATCCCCACTGTAAACAGTGAGGACGAGTTGCCGCACACCCCCTGAGATGCCGGATATTCACATGTTTAGAAATGGACCACTTTGTGATCTCTGCAGCAGGGACAGTGATGATCCTCCACATATTATGGGGTATTAAAGTGGAATTAGGGTTTTGTAACTGATACTGGCATCACAGAACACTAGTTTAACAGTTCAGGGTAAAATCAGCTGGGTTGTTTATCCTTTTATCTTCTTGAAGATGTGTCACTTTTCTGGAATTTATAAGTTTGAACAAAATAGTGCAAAGTATCAAACGCTTAAACTGTAATGAGAACTTTGAGCCTATTTACGCTACCTGATCCCCCATGCACCGTTTGTTGTGTTTGTTTGTTAGAATAAGATAAGTTTAGTTTTACTTCTCCATACCGCCTCCTCTCATGTTCAGACCCTCCTTACCTCCATTGGGTTGACGGTGATTGTCAGAGCCGAGTCATCCCAGTTCACATCAGCCACTTTAGTCGTCTCTGCCAGCCTCACGTCCTGTTGATGGGTCACATGGATGTGGTATATGCCCAGTACCACCGCCACCACAAGGGCGGCGATACACATAACGATCACCACGGTGGCAGCACTCGGGACACCTGAGAACAACATGAAGGAAGCAGGTAATGAAGCTAGCAGAACCCTGCAGAAACACCAGTCCAGTGACAATACTCCCATAGTGCTGCTCGTTTATCAATGAACTCATCCTGAAAGAGTGCAGCCTGAGCTAGGCTAAATGGGTTCCTTTGAATTTTTCATTTTATCTTTTTATCCTTCAGGAACATTTAGACAAATTTAGTTTTTATTTTTTTTTGCTTATCCTACATTTTCCATTTGTAAAAGAATGTTTTTCATTTTTTTGCTTCAGAGCTGCACTTTCATAGCCTAGTGAACTAGACCAATTCTTGCTTTGCAGAGTTTGGTCTAGGCACGCTTCGTTGGAATCCTCGCAGCCTGTGGCTGTCCAATCACAGCTCGCTATAGTTTTGGTTGGGCCAATCACAGCGCTCTATATTTTGGGCCAATCACAGAGCGGGAGTAGTCGATGACGTCAGCGCTGCGGCCGCGAACCCAAGCAAGATGGCGGCAACGCCGGAGCCACGTTCTTTTGAAACGGCTTTGTCATCAACATTGGATTATTTAGACTCCAACGTGCGTAAGTCTGTCGGCTATACTTAGCGGATTCTTATTTTTATCAAACAAAGTAGTGCAATGTCCCAGTACACCTGATATTCACATGTTTTTATACAAAAACGACAGAAATCATTGATGTTAGCAAATGTTAGACGCCATTGCTGCCTCCCGCTTTTCCGTCGCTGTGATTACGTCACGTTGTTCGTTACTCTGATTGGTCCTAGCACTATCCAATTGCGTGCTAACATTTTGAAAGACAACCGTAGATCCCGCCTCATGACTGAGGGCCGTCAATGGTTCGTGGCCAGACTATATATTCACATATATAGGATGGCTTGCCAGGCTAGCACTTTCATTCAAGCAGTGGAGAAAAGCTCCAGCAGAAACACGGGACCTCTAAGAACCTGGAAACAACAAATTCACGATTAGTCGACTCCAAAAGTTAGTGGACATCTATATGTGGACTCGACGTGTGTTTATAAACAAATTTCATGAAATCTTTCAACCAAAGTAGCAACCGTTTCTTCTCCACACCACTAGAATGCGCTGGTCCTGTCGGTCGTTTTCGGCTTCAGTAGTCATGTCCGCCCAAACCAACCGCAGTAATGTCTCGGTCTGGAGGGAACTGAGCTCTAAAAGTTTTTACAGGACAAACGGTTCTAAAATGTGGGATAAAACGTTGGTTCGTTTGCTCTGTAACATGTCGTTTCTTTATCATGACCTCGCAAACACGATGCAGGAAGTGAAACGCGCTGGTGTTATGCTGAAATTTGTTACCCGGCCAAAAGCTGCATTTCCGCCTGTTTGTGTCCGTTCTCTCCCTTAATATTCGTTGTGAATTGTTTAAAACATCGGGTTTTAAGAACATTGTTTTACTTCTCCGCCTGCGTGGGCACGGAGACATTCGTCAACAGCACCGGTGCGCCGCCATCACGGCAGGCGTGGAGAAGATTGAAGGTCTTGCGGGAAAAAGTCCGACGATATAAACGGTAATGCATCCGCGACTGGAGGAGTACAAAGATGCGCTGCAAACCTTTCGTGAAGGAAATGACGTTGAAACTGAGTTTGGAGGTGACTGCATGAAGATGTGGAGGAGATGTGGTAAGTTTAGATACCTGCTGTTCTAAGGCCCATGACATTACATGTGGTGTGCCCCAGGGTTCGATTTTAGGCCCAGTCCTTTTTAATCTATATATGCTCCCACTTGGCAGTGTCATCGGGCGACACAGAGTTAAGTTTCACAGTTATGCAGATGATACACAGTTGTACATCTCTGTGTCTCCCGATGACGCACGGCCATTGGATGCCCTTGTTAATTGCATTTCGGACATCAAATCCTGGATGGCAGAAAACTTTCTCCAGCTCAACCGGACAAAACTGAAGTTTTAGTCATCGGTCCTGAGGCCCAGAGAGAGAAAGTTTTACCAAAGCTACAGTCACTAATTTTAAATCCATCTTCTCAAGTGAAGAACCTGGGTGTGATTTTTGACTCTGAGCTAACTTTTATCCCCCACATTAAGAATACTACAAAAATAGGTTTTTATCACCTGAAAAACATTGCCAGAGTTCGCCCCTTTCTCTCTCGGGCCGATACGGAGACGCTGATGCATGCTTTTATTACTAGTAGAATTGATTATTGTAATGCCCTGCTTTCTGGTCTTCCCAAAAAGAATACCTCAGGTTTACAACTTCTTCAAAATTCAGCAGCACGTGTCCTGACGAAGACCAGGAGGCGGGAGCACATTACACCTGTCTTAAACAAGCTGCATTGGCTCCCCGTACGTTTCAGGATCGATCTTATGGTTCTTTTAATGGTTTTTAAATGTCTTAATGGTCTTGGGCCTTCTTATCTATCAGAACTACTTATAAAGTACGAGCCTTCACGGTCCCTGCGCTCCTCTGGCAGCCGTCTCCTTGTCATACCAAAAGTCAGGACACATACACAAGGCGAGGTGTCCTTCCAGTTTTATGGCCCTCACCTCTGGAACGGTCTGCCAGAGGACCTCAGGGCCGCAGAGAGTGTTCATGTTTTTAAGGCCAGGCTCAAGACTCACCTTTTTAGTATAGCTTTTAGCTAACTGACCTTTTTAGTATAGCTTTTATTTGAATCGCCTTTTTATTATAGTTTTTAGCTGTATCTGATCTATTTTAGCCTGCTTAACCATCTTTTATATATTTTATCATTGTTCTATTACTCTTTTACTTTAATGACATCTATTATCTTATATACTAATTTGAACTTGTTTTTACCTGTATTACTTATTTGCATTATATTATTTTTATACTTTTAACTGTTTGTTTTTACTTAGCTTTTATCAATGTTTTTAACGTATGCTTTTATTTATCTGGTGTTTATGCTTAATCTGATCTTTTACTTGTTATTTTAATCATTTTAAGGTTTTATCAGTGTTTCCTCTGTGGGGGCCAGCTGCCCTGGGAGCAGTGGCTGGCTGTGGCTGCCTGGGAGCTTCTCGTGCCTCCTCTTGGTGGCCATGTGATGGTGCCCGGGCGGCCGCTGCCAATCCTGCTGCTCCCGGTGCAGCTGGCTCCTTTTGATGGCGTTTCCCTTTACTTTGTTGCCTATTACATCTGTACTCAGCCAGTTGTCCTTTCAGTTTAGCTCTTGAGTGTGTGTGTGTGTGTGTGTGTGTGTTTGTGTGTGTGTGTGTGTGTGTGTGTGTGTGTGCATGGGATGGGATTGGGGGTGGGAAGAGGGAGATATAAGGGATCTTGAATGCTGATCTGTGGGGGAGGGGTGGGAATTTGACTATTGCGTGGTTGTTTTTAATTGTTCAGCGCTTTGTGTTGCACCTAAATGCATGAAAAAGCGCTTTATAAATAAAGATTGATTGATTGCATGAGGGACAAATGTGTCCGTGTTAAAGTCTCTGAAATACATAAACACCCAATAATTAATACATGATCGTGGTGTCAATGCGTGAGTGACTCCGCACTTCAGCTCACGGTGAAACATAAATCATTCTTTAGGTTTTTAAGCTGTTAAACGCACTCAGTGAAGTTAGACAGATGCATGTCTGCTATTGTCACGTTAATAAATGTTTGTGGTAACTTACGACAGAAACGTAGATCTGCCATCCACGTAAAATGAAATCAGAGCGTTATAAAGTCATCTTGCGTGGGTTGCAACTCTGTTTATGTAGCTTAGAGACTAGAAACGGCCCATGTTGAATTTATTAATGCTGTGTGTGTGTGTGTGTGTGTGTGTTTGCAGGATTTTATGACCTAGTCATTAGTGGCAGCCCTACATTCTGTACTATGTTAATTCAGTCAATATTTTAAGTGTCTATTATAAGTTTAGTATGTTTATATCTGCTGTTTTGATTAGTTTTTGACCAACAAAATTATATCAACGCCAGTGTTCTCACACTGCTGCTATCTTAGTGTGTTTCAGATGAACTCCTTGTGAACGGGAAACACCAGGTTTTCTGTGGCAAACCTGTGTTGGTAAATATTACGTCGATGTTTTGTTTTGCACATGTTTATCAATGTTTTCATTTGTCTAATTTTCTTTAATTTTACTTTTAGGTTGGTGTGGACGTGCAAAGACTGTGGTTGGGAGTTCTATAGCAGGTATTTGTTTAGACACTCATGGGCATTGGGCACATCAAAGGCAATTATTGCTATCCATGAATGTACTTTTAATACATGGAGTAAACTATTAAATCACATTTATAAAGATCACTCAAAATTAGAGATCAGAGGGGAAAATCCATACAGGCTGCCTATTGGGTTAGAACTGGGAGGGGTTCACTTGTGTTCACTAAAAAGGGAAATTTAATAAGTTACATGTCACATGATCGTAAGTCGTGCATTTATTTTTTCAGGTGAATGCAGAGTTCATGTGAATCACCACCACTGGAAGCCAAGGTCGTGTCTGAGCTGGGCCATTTTTCAGACGAGCTCATACAGGAGGGGTGAAGGAACAAAAGATGAAGATGATGTTGGCCATCAGTGATTCAGTAAGTACAATTAACATTCATCAAGTTAAAGTGATCCTTAATCAGGTTTGTTGGTGGGGCGACGGCAGAGGAGTTAACAGCCCGCCCCATAATCGGAGTGTTGCGAGCTTGATCCCTGCTCAGTCTGTTTCAATGTAGATGAGTTGTGAAGCACCTTGGGGGGTTGTAGAACACCAGACGGTGCTATACAAATACAGACCATTTACAATTTTACCCTTAGTTGGCTGGCAGAAGTATGAAACAGTTACTCCGAAGTAAAATGCATATTTAATTTATAGAACTCACTATGTCTTGTTGTTTTGTAATCTGTAACATATTCATTTTCCTGTAAGTTTAGATTGTGGGTTCTGAAACATCATTTCAACCTTAGCTCAATCTAAAGAGGGTTTCCATAATGCTCCCAGTCAACCAGTATCTCTGGTCAGGTTGTATATGCAATAATGTCCACCTCTGACTTTTCTTTTTTTACACCCATTTTTTTTTATTGGGTAACAATACAGATCAAGTTCAAATAAGGTCATAGTTGAAGTGATAACAAATAAAAAAAATTTCTCACACGTTTTTTTGTTGTATCTAACAAAAATGTATCTTTGCACTTGGCCGTTGTCATCTTTTTGAGGGAAAAGTAAGGTGGATTATATTTTTCTTCTCATCAAATGCCCAAACCACCTCAGCTGGCTCCTCTCAATGTGCAGGAGCAGCAGCTCTATCTTCGATCTTATTCTTTCAGTCATTACCCGCAGCTATGACATCAGTGAGGATTGGGATGATGATCACCTGGTAAATTGAGGGCTTTGTTTTCTGGCTTAGCTTCTGCTCACCACAACTGACCGGTTTAGCATCCCTGTTGTCCAGTTTTAATATTTAAAACATTTACATTTAGGGTAACTTTTAAGTGTCAAAGACAATTTCTTTGTTTTTGTCATAAGTGGAGTCTTCATTAAACACATAATTTTATTTATACACTCATTTAAAGTGTTTTATGTCTTCTATATGTTATGTCTTCTTTCTAAATAAAAGTTTTCATTTTACCTACTAAACAGGCTTTAGTGGAAAGAAAGTTCCAGGTCACTTTACCTGTTAAACTGCACATTAGGTCATTAAGATTATGTTCTGAAATAGCAACCTAATTTACATAATTCTTTAGTTTTTCAGATCTCTGACTGATGATGGCTTCTCCGACAACCTCAGGATCTACACATCCACGGACGTGGAACTGAAATGCCCGAGGATGTGGGAATCGTTACTGAAAAGGATCGTGTAATGGATAACTTCTGCAGTGCCATCGTGCTGTTTGGACTCATGTGTGCTCTGGATCTGAGCTTTCCTGATCACATCAAGGACTTTGAATTCTGCCAGAAAATGATGATTCTGGATCAGCACAAGTCGAACACTAAAGTACAGCAGTGGAACATCAAGCTGCTTGCATCGATGTTGTTTGGACCATGGACTATAAAATATAAAAGAACTAAACACCACAAAGGATTTTAATGTTCCAACCAAATGGACTATTTTTACTAATGTATTTTTGAAACTGATCGTGCTTTATAGCGTTGCACACAGAACATCAGTCTCTGCGGGGCTTGTTTTCTTTACAGTGTTTATTTTATCAGTGTTTTGCACTTTTTGATTTTATTTTGAACTTCTTAAAAATCATTTTAAGCAAAGACACACAGCGATTATCTGCTGCTTTCTTTTGATCAGAGCTTCTTTAGTAGTAATTCAATGTAAATGTTAGGTTTAAAAATGGCTGTGAACCTGTGTTCTACATTGTTATTACTTATTTAACAGAGATATTAAATATGTAAGTTCAGTTAAATATTAAGATTTTCACTTGTTTAATTTGTGTACTGGTATTGATTTGTACTAGTTTGACAATGATTTAATTATTCTAATAAAATGCCTGTTAACTATAAATGTGTCTTTTTTTTTAAGAACAAAAACATTTTATGTATTTTAGATTTGACTAGTTTTAGTCTGTCTAACCCGAAGAGGAGCCCGAAGAGGAGACGTGGGTCCCCCTTCCCATGGGCCCACCACCCGTGGGAGGGGCCAAAGGGGTCGGGTGCGATGTGCAAAGGGCGGTAGCCGAAGGCAGGGACCTTGGCGGTCTGATCCTCGGCTACAGAAGCTAGCTCTTGGTACGTGGAATGTCACCTCTCTGGTGGGGAAAGAGCCGGAGTTGGTGTGTGAGGTTGAGAGGTTCCGACTAGATATAGTTGGACTCACCTCAACGCATGGCTCTGGCTCTGGAACCAGTTTCCTCGAGAGGGGTTGGACTCTCTACCACTCTGGAGTTGCTCCCACTGAGAGGCGCCGAGCAGGGGTGGGCATACTTCTTGCCCCCCATCTTGGTGCCTGTACGTTGGGGTTTACCCCGGTGAGCGAGAGGGTAGCCTCCCTCCGTCTTCGGGTGGGGGGATGGGTCCTGACTGTGGTTTGTGCTTATGCACCAAACTGCAGCTCAGACTACCCACCCTTTTTGGAGTCCCTGGAGGGGGTGCTGGAAAGCGCTCCTTCGGGTGACTCCCTCGTTCTGCTGGGGGACTTCAATGCTCACGTGGGCAACGACAGTGAGACCTGGAGAGGTGTGGTTGGGAGGAACGGCCCCCCTGATCTGAACCCGAGTGGTGTTCTGTTATTGGACTTCTGTGCTCGTCATGGATTGTCCATAACAAACACCATGTTCAAGCATAAAGGTGTCCATATGTGCTCTTGGCACCAGGACACCTTAGGCCGCAGGTCGATGATCGATTTTGTTGTCGTTTCATCTGATCTGCGGCCGCATGTCTTGGACACTCGGGTAAAGAGAGGGGCGGAGCTGTCAACTGACCACTACCTGGTCTTGAGTTGGCTTCGATGGTGGGGGAGGATGCCGGTCAGACCTGGCAGACCCAAACGTGTTGTGAGGGTCTGCTGGGAACGTCTGGCAGAGTCTCCTGTCAGAAGGAGCTTCAATTCCCACCTTTGACAGAACTTCGAACACGTCCCGGGGGAGGCGGGGGACATTGAGTCCGAATGGACCATGTTCCGTGACTCCATTGTCAAGGCGGCTGACCGTAGCTGTGGCCGCAGGGTGGCCGGTGCTTGTCGTGGCGGCAATCCCCGAACCCGCTGGTGGACACCGGCGGTTAGGGATGCTGTCAAGCTGAAGAAAGAGTCCTATCAGGTCTTTTTGGCCTGTGGGACTCTGGAGGCAGCTGATAGGTACCGGCAGTCCAAGCGGAATGCGGCTCGGGTGGTCGCAGAGGCAAAAACCCGGGCGTGGGAGGAGTTCGGTGAGACCATGGAACAAGACTTCCGTACGGCTTCGAGGAGATTCTGGTCCACCATCCGGCGTCTCAGGAGGGGAAAGCAGTGCACTACCAACACTGTTTACAGTGGGGAGGGTGTGCTGCTGACCTCGACTCGGGACGTTGTGAATCGGTGGGCCGAATACTTCGAAGACCTCCTCAATCCCACCGGCACGTCTTCCAGTGTGGAAGCAGAGTCTGGGGACTTTGGGTTGGGCTCTCCAATCTCTGGAGCTGAGGTCACTGAGGTGGTCAAAAAACTCCTCGGTGGCAAGGCTCCGGGGGTGGATGAGATCCGCCCGGATTTCCTTAAGGCTCTGGATGCTGTGGGGCTGTGTTGGTTGACGTGGCTCTGCAATATCGCGTGGACATCGGGGGCAGTTCCACTGGATTGGCAGACCGGGGTGGTGGTCCCCCTATTTAAAAAGGGGGACCGCAGGGTGTGTTCCAACTACAGGGGGATCACACTCCTGAGCCTCCCTGGTAAGGTCTATTCAGGGGTTCTGGAGAGGAGGGTCCGTCGGATAGTCGAACCTCGGATTCAGGAGGAGCAATGTGGTTTTCGTCCTGGCCGTGGAACACTGGACCAGCTCTATACCCTTGGGGGGGTCCTGGAGGGTGCGTGGGAGTTCGCCCAACCAATCTACATGTGTTTTGTGGATTTGGAGAAGGCGTTCGACCGCGTCCCTCGGGGGGCCCTGTGGGGGGTACTCTGGGAGTATGGGGTACCAGGCCCCTTGATACGGGCTGTTAGGTCCCTGTACGACCAGTGTCAGAGCTTGGTCCGCATTGCCGGCAGTAAGTCGGGCTCGTTTCCGGTGAGAGTTGGACTCCGCCAAGGCTGCCCTTTGTCACCGATTCTGTTCATAACTTTTATGGACAGAATTTCTAGGTGCAGCCAAGGTGGTGAGGGGATCCGTTTTGGTGGCCTAAGGATCAGGTCTCTGCTTTTTGCAGATGATGTGGTCCTGTTGGCTTCGTCAGAACGTGATCTCCGGCTTTCGCTGGAGCAGTTCGCAGCCGGGTGTGAAGCAGCTGGGATGAGAATCAGCTCCTCTAAATCCGAGACCATGGTCTTGAGTCGGAAAAGGGTAGAATGCCTTCTCCAGGTCAGGGACGAGGTCCTGCCCCAAGTGGAGGAGTTTAAGTATCTCGGGGTCTTGTTCACGAGTGAGGGAAGGGTGGAGCGTGAGATCGACAGGCGGATTGGTGCTGCATCTGCAGTGATGGGGGCGTTGTACCGGTCTGTCGTGGTGAAGAGAGAGCTGAGTCGAAAGGCGAAGCTCTCAATTTACCGGTCGATCTACGTTCCTACCCTCACCTATGGTCACGAGCTTTGGGTAGTGACCGAAAGAACGAGATCGCGGATACAAGCGGCCGAAATGAGTTTTCTTCGCAGGGTGGCTGGACTCTCCCTTAGAGATAGGGTGAGGAGCTCGGTCATCCGGGAGGGGCTCGGAGTAGACCCGCTGCTCCTCCACATCGAGAGGAGCCAGTTGAGGTGGCTCGGGCATCTGATTAGGATGCCTCCTGGACGCCTCCCTGGTGAGGTTTTCCGGGCACGTCCAACCGGGAGGAGACCCAAAGGAAGACCCAGGACACGCTGGAGAGATTATGTCTCTCGGCTGGCCTGGGAACGCCTTGGGATTCCCCCGGAGGAGCTGGCCCAAGTGGCTGGGGAGAGGGAGGTCTGGGCTTCCCTCCTTAAGCTGCTGCCCCCGCGACCCGACTCCGGATAAGCGGGAGAAAATGGATGGATGGATGGATAGTCTGTCTAACACAAATTAGCTACATCAATATAAAGTAAACATTTCATCTTTTACAAAGAGAGTTAGTTTGAGTCGATTGAACTCAAATATCTTTAGTTTGGATAAAGCAATTTTTTTAGCTTGACTACATTAATAATTGTGTTGAATCAACACAATTATTTTTCATTCAGTAAAAGTAAAAATATTGTTTCAAATGTATCACATAAAAATGAGCTGGACTAACTCAATTAAATTCAATTTCATGAATGCGTTTTGTATACTCATGTTGTTTATGTGGAAAACCTGCCATCAAACCAATTGTGTTCATCCAATGAGTAATGTCTTTGAGTGTATGGTTACCCCTATTTCACACTGGAAGCATCAGCATCACGGAACAGCAGTAGAATGGTTTACTCACGGGTTTCCCTGCGTGCCAGTGCACATTGGGAGAACCTCAGCCTCCTGCTGGACTCGTGAGATCACAAAATCCATCGAGACTTCAAAGGTTACTGTGTGTTTGCCACCCGCCATTAAACCAAAAAAGAAGGAAATCACGTTTGATGTTGCTGTGTGATGTCATATATAATGTTGTTTCTCTCCACTGCCAGGATTAAAGCCATGAAAAACACACCGCTGCACTTCTTGAAGGATGCTGGGAGTAAATAAGCTGTGAGGTCACACATATAGATGTAATCTACATAGACATGAAATCGCATCGCTACAATTGTCTTTTATTTTGAAAATTACCGGACATTTTACACTGAAACTGTGTGCGATTTCCTGTCTAGCCCTATGTTAACTGCGGAAATTGACACATCCCAGAAGTGGCTTGATCCTATTTCTAGCAGCGTGGAGCAGCGCTGAGCGCCGCTTCTGGGACGTGTCTGAAAATTGCTGCATTGTGGCTGGTTTGACTCACCCCCACAGACTATAATGGATTCTATTTGAGGCAGTGCCGTTCCGCTGCTGTTCTGCGCAGCTGATGATTACAGTGTGAAGTAGGGGTAATGCATCATTATAAATCATTAAAAGCAGAAGGTTTTCATGCAGCTGAGATGTTCTACAAAGTTCACACTAGCCCCATAAATGCACACCAACAGGGGGATGACTTTAGTTTTTGCTGTTCATGCTCATATAGTACAGACTAGCACTCATTAGAGAAACTATTATCATAACACCATAAATGAGGTGACAAAACAAACAAAAAAGACATTTCTGTAAAGTTTTGAAAGGCATCATTTCTGCTCTATAGTAGTTTAACATCTTTGTAATGAAAAGTGACATATATCAGTGTTTCGATGTATAAACTGAAAAGAAAATATGTAAAGAGAATCAAGATCAAAAGAAATATTAATGCTGATGCCAAAGACTCATTCAGGTCACCATGGTAACAGACACAAACAGCAACAGAGAGAAAACTGTAAGTCACTTTGAAATATTTATTTTAACAAAGTGTGAATGTTGCATGAACTATTTCAGGTGTTCAGAGAAAGAGAGAGAGAGAGAGAGAGAGAGAGAGAGAGGAAGATAGAAAGTGAGACAAACATCTTTTCCTTTAAGGTCACCATGGTAACCACACCTGTCAGACTTAGGGGAGCTCAGGCTACTGTCCAGCAGTGTTGGGAGTAACGAGTTACAAAAGTAATTAGTTACTGTAATGCATTGCTTTTGTCTGTAACGCGGTAATGTAAGGCATTACAGAAAAAAAATCAGTAATATTTTACTCGGTACAAATGTCAGTAACGCGCGCATTACAACGCATTTTCAACCAGGAATCAATTAGTGAGTTTTCTTCAGGGTTCTAATTACGTGGGAGCCTGAATAAAGGTCCAGTTTTGATATGACATTATTTATATGAACTCCAGCGCACCAGGACTTCTATTGAGCAGAGAGGACAGAGACCGCTGATCGGATGCGCTCCAGCTGCGCGCACCACAACCTCAGTAACATTCTCAAAGTCACGCCACCAAAAAAAAAAAAAAAAAAAAAAAAACATTTAACACGCAATCGTTCATGTCCGCTTTCTGGCACTTTCTCTTTTACTCATGCCTGACCCGCGCTGCCTCAGCGGAGCTCATCTGTGCCCAGGTGACATCACCACACCTGCGGCGTGCAGCGCACATTTCGCTATTTTTGCGGTGCAGATCCCTGAACTGCTTAGTTCAAATGTAGGCTAGCTCATTATGTGGAAAAAGAAGGAAATCCAGGAAGCAGTTTTTCTGGAGAATTGAGAGGATTCAGGAATATAAGAGAGAGGACAGGAAAATAGTTAAATAAAAAACAAGAAAACTAAATAAAGTTCTTGAAAAGGAAAAACTAGGTAGATTTTTACATAGATATCATATAAACACTAGATGCCTTACCCGCGCTGTTCGTCGATTGGACGGACGTCCCTACGCAGCAGCCATCTTACCTCGGACAGCTGCCCTCTTTCGTCACATTGGTGTCAATGGTGAATGTACTATTTAAATAACTCTAACTTGCTCAATTTTCAACCGAATTTCAAACGGTTTGGTTTGTTATAAACGCCAGAGATGTGGCTGTAAAATATGACGGATTTGGCCCGTTAATTTAAAAATGTTAAAGTATGTCATATCAAGCCTATGTGCTATAAGGTTTGTAATAATGCAACCGGCTTGTAAATCCGTTCATTTTTAATCGAGTTAAGAGTGTTTTTGTTGAAGTTGTTCACTCACCTTCCATCTGCTACCACTGAGAACGGAACGTAAGCTGTCCGAGGAAAGATGGCCGCCGTGTAGGGACGCTGTCGACTCCCAGTTAAGGCATCTAGTGTTTATATGATATCTATGGATTTTTACCCACTACAAATGTTTAACAATATAAAGCAATAATTTATAAGCATGTAATATTTCATTATTTCATAAAATTCAGATCACTTTCAAAACTCAGGTCAGCACCCAGGGCCGTATCCAGGCATTTGGGGACCAAGGCAAAATACAGGGTGGAGCCACCCCCTTCCCCCCACACACTGTTTGCACGCTCAGTTAATTTAAGATGGCAGCATGCTAAGCGTACAATATGTTGTTGCATTTATTTCATACAAATTAATTTTCTGGGGGTCCCAGCCAGCTTTGGACACTTTCATGCCCAGGGACAATCATCCTCCAGCCCTGGAGGTGATCAGAAGGACCTGCAGAGCAAAATCTTTCTGCTTCTGCTACAGTGTGTCTAGATTTCTGAGCTACACAAGATCAGCAGAAGAGAAACGTCCACGCAAAATGTTTCACTTCCTGTAGTCAGACAGAGCAGAGATGAGTGAACCTGCAGCTGATCTAACGTTAGATAGAACATTCTTCTCCAGACGGGCATATGCCCGTTACTTTAAGTTTGTGACGAATAAGGATATGAAGAGTAGTCAAATGCTCTTTACACCTAAAGAACTGTTGTTATATCTGATTGTTTTAACCACAACCCCTAGCCCAGTTTGATACCACATCACCTTCCACTGGATGTGTGATGAGCTACTTGAGCGTCATGAGCTACATTTAGATTCCCAAATCCATATTATTTTGGTGAGAGCAACTTAAAGTAATGCAAAAGTAGTGTAATGTCTTACATTTTAAAATCAGTAATATTGTAATGTAACGAATTACTTTAAAATGTGAGTAACAAGTAATAAATAATGCATTACAGTTTTGAAGTAACTTGCCCAACACTGCTGTCCAGAGACATAGAGCATTAAACAAACTGCTGCTGTAGAGACACTTTAAGTTGTTTTTAGAGACTTGAGCAGCTCTAGTTGCTTCTGCTTCTTCAAACAATCAGTGAGATATTTATTCAGAACAGCTTTTATTTGTTTCAGTAGACTAAGAAAATTATCTCATGGAATCTAAAACCTGTTAAAAAAGCCACTTCTGACCAAAAATCACCTTTTTTGTAACACAACCAGAACATTTCTCTTAAACAAGCGTGTTTATTTTGTCTCCTCTGATCTCCATCCAACTACACAAGCAGGGCTCTCCAGAACACACACTTCCTGGTGTGTGTGAGCGTGTTTAATGAGGCCAAGGCTCACAGAAAACTCTTCAACTGATCATTTGATTCAGTCTAGTTCGTAGATTTTCACACTAAATCTGCCGCCTTTGATCTCTCCCAGTGCCGCGTCATGCTCAGATGTTTGAATGTAAACACATTTTTTCTTATTATTTTCCTGCTCCACCCGTAGGTTTTCCCTACAGTTGGAAATCTCTTTGTTGACTTTAAATTCCCCAGTGATATCCAATCACCCTCCACCTCTTCTGACCTCATTTTCACACACACTCCCTCCAGCTCCTCACGCCGTTAACAGCCCTGGCCACTGAACTCTCCAGGACTCTAAGTAGAATCCATTAGAGGCTGCTGAATAATTAAATCTCCTGTGGTAAATTAAGATCAGCGCCCCTCCTTCGTACCACTACATCCTCCCTCCAGATCACTCGTGCACCAAGACGGGAGACGTAGCTGCGTGATAAACAAACTCAGACAGGAGAGCTGAGCGTCTGTGTTTATCCTGGACAGGTGTGTTATGTTGCCTGTTTATTTGTACTGTGAGGATTCCTCTTCAGCAGGCTGTCAAGCCAACGACCACGTTTTATTCTGGTTTCATGTTCCCACAACAACACAAAGACAGTTTTACCTTGTCTGAGTCAGACAGAAACAGGTACAACTCCTTACACTGATGTTGGTGTTTCCTTCACTTTTTATTCCCAACAGATTTGTTGAACAGTGACTCCGCAGAAATATTCTGATATTCCTTCAGAGCTACAAGCTAACAGCTTAGATGGATCACAACTTCTATAACACAGCTGTTGTTTTATGAGCCTTTCCACTACCGTTCATTTCCCATCATGCATTTATTACTCTGCTGTTCCTGCAGGAAGTGTCTGGTTGTAGCAGAAAGAGTTAACACCTGTGTCTGAATCATGGCTGACTCTAACCTTCAGGTCATTTACATGCACCGCCGTGAGAGTTGTGAGACTGGAGTTATTCTATAAGTAGAAAACACACTTTTATCCATGTTTAGTGTCGGCTCTGCCTACATTCCTGTTATGCTGGAAACCAGTTACAGCCTGGTCTAGAGGTTACTGGTTGTCATGAGAAAGGTCCATCAGAACCAGATTCAGCCTTTCAGATGCACCTTCAGATGTGAGCTGCTGTGTTAGTCCTACCTGAAGCGTGGCTGGGGTACAGGTCGTTGACCGTGGATGGATGCTGGACCACTTGCATGTACGGAGGCGGGGCCACCATGTGACTGATGTGCTCCTCGGTATCTGAACTGTGCCACATGTTCACCTGATTTGGGGCAGACGAAGAGGAAGAGAAATTCTCAATAGTCCTAAATGTTTAAATGATGGTTTTAGAGGTCTGTAGAGATCCAGCTAAGACATCCCCAAAATTCATATTGATCAAGATAAAAAATTATTGATAATTATATAAAAAAGGTAGAAAATATATTTATAAGTGCAGCCCCAGCCGGTTTAAGTCATTACATCACGATAAAACAGGCTGGTTGTGTTACCAGACTGAATTTTTATCGATTCTCTGCAAATTTTTCATTTGATTGTTTGTTTTTTATCAGACTTGTAAAAAAACCTAAATATCGCCGTGCTGGTGAACTACCATAACCTTTTTACGGGACAGTTTCCTCCACCTCTCCTTGCTGCAACATCTTGTTTAAGTCACATGCTGTCTGTTTAGGTTTGAGAGGGGAGGGCTTGGTGACGGAGTGTGTGTTGATTGGTTGGGAGTCAGTAATGAGTCTGGTATTAAACTACCAGTTAGGCTATAATGAAAAAACAATGGAAACTTTTTATTGACCTATTTTTTTCTATCGCACCACACATCTATCGATTGATCTATATCGTTATTGAACTACTGTCCTGCTCTACACACGGACACACTGAACTGATTCTGACACGTCACTAAAACAACAAAGTGTGTGAATGTTTCAACCCTCCAATCCTCTGAAAGCTCTACGACTGCAGCTCTGTAGGACAGAGCATGTCGACTGCCTGTATTATTCTGCAGCGCAGAACCAATAAAAACATTTACATGTTTTGTTTGTTATTGATTTAGACATTTCTGATTTGCACAAAGGTTTAACAACTCTTTAAGCTAACCTGCAGCTCCTCCAAGAAGCGTTGGATGAGCTCCAGTTTTTCACATGTAGAAACATTGGGCCTAAATATTTATAATTAAAGGCATCTGCATGTCTAATATTTTAAAAATACCATCAGACAAACACAGTTACCTGCTGTAGCGTGTGAACAACCCAAAAGGTATTCAGGAATTCAAGGTCTTTAGGTCATTAAAGACCAATCACACTAATCTAATCTAATTAGAGTGAATGTTCCAGAACCCATGACTAGAACTCAAGGAGCCTTTTGGATGAGACGGGAAAAGTCTTTTTTTGTTAAATTCCATTTAACTAGTCCATTTCTCAAAAGTCTCATTTACTTAAATGCCTCCAAATGGCAGGAAGGTCAGCTTTAATGCACCAAAATAATACGGCCCTGAAAATAACAAAAAACTAAACTAAAACCTTTAAAAAGGACACATTATTCCTCTTTTAAAACTAGTAATAATAGTTAATAAGTAATATTAGTATGAGTTTTTTGCACAAACCCTCACATGAAGTGAATTCAGCAGTTTTATTTTTTGTGAGCCGTTTCAGGTCTCTGTCACTTTAACGGGTACGTTATAACTAACACACTTTTGCATCCTTTTGTGCTGCCATGTGGGTCTCTACTGTCTCAATAAACATTCAAAATGTGAAATACCCGTCCATTCGTTTTTTTCTCACTGTTTGGTTTCAGGAATTAGGTGCCTAAAAACAAGCTGTTTGAAAATGTCCCCGTTAGTGATGTCACAATAAGGAAAATTAGCATAAAACCCCACCACCACCACCCGCCTCCACTGGAGGAGCAGTGGCTCTACTCAGAGCCCCTCCCAGGTAAATAACAACTCTAAATACACATTAGAACCGGTTTCTGATTGGATAGAGCATTAAGGTTCTGGAATGGACTCACAAGAGAACAGACCTAAGCCCAACCCAGAACGTGTGGACTATGCTCTAAAGCTGAGTTTAACTCTAACAAGAATGGTCAAATATCAAACAAGATCATGTTAGAAGCTTGTTGATGGAACCAAAAAGTGTTTGACTGGAACTTGCTAAGAGGCGCTACACCAGATGTTAGTGGGGTGTTGGTATACTTTTAACAATGTGTGGAAGAGAGTAAATCTACAACATATTCAAACACAGATTTTTGTTTTTGTAAAACACCTTGGACTCTAGAAGGCACTATATAAATACAGGCCATTTACCATTAGAGTTGTGTGTTGCATAATCATTTCAGACTGAAATATTAAAAACTGCATCAACGGCTTTTATTTGCTGCTTAAGTTTATAGAAATGTCATAAAGCCAAACCCATAAAACATGCAGGATAACAGACCTTAAGGTTGAACTCATTGCTGGTGTAGCGTCCGTTAAGTTCTGAGCAGGTCAAGCGAAACATTCTCTCTGTCAGCTGTCCAGGCTGCCTGTTGTAGTAGCGCACCTGTCGAATCACCTGCTCATAGTTTGACATGGAGTCCACACCTGTGGGCAGAAGGCAGCAGCAGGTGTAGCTCAGTCGTTTTCCTGGACGTAAAAAAGAATGCAGCAGGTGTTTGTAACCTACCATATATGGACATGCCAGAGGTGGAGTTGGTGGCGTCCAGGTGTTTTCCCAGCAGAGAGGTCGGTTCCAGTTGGAGGGACTCTTGCTCCGGAATAAGCTCCTCCCCCAACACCAGGACGTCACAGTAGTCCAAGTTATGGATGATTTCCTCCAACAGCCCTGGTTGATGTGCTGCACGCACGCACACACACACACACAGCTAGAGTTGTACTTCAGTAAGCCCAAATATAAAAAACAATGGTTATAATAACTAGATAAAACATGCTTCACCTTTAGCCAGCGAGTCTGAGACCCATGGAGCCCAAACGGAACCAAACCACTGATTATTAAAGCTGAACACAGGAACATAATGCTGGAAATGAAGCCTAAAAAAACAGAAGTGCCCTACTGTAGTGTCTAAAGTATGCATTTATGTCCCAGCCCTAAAAAAATGAGAATTTTTTCTGAATAACAAAAATAAATAAATAAATAAAATGAAATACCCCAGAAACATTTTCCAGGGACTGGTTTCTGTTCAGTTATTTATTTTCTGATATGTTTAGTTTTTGTAAGTTGATGTTGGAACAAACACCATGAATCTGTGTCAGTGTGGGTTAGGGTTAGACTCCTAAAGTACAAGATGGCAGCTCCAGTAGTAATAATCCAGCTTTAGGGTCACTTTTACAGCTGAAGACTGAGACCTGTGGTACCTTTTTGTATTGATAACCCCAACTAATAGTCTATTACCACCATCACTCAGCTGTCTGTTCACCAGACTCATTGCTGTTGCTATGTTCAGACTAAGACTGTGGAAGAAAACAGCACACGCTCTGATGAGTCCTAACTGTCCAGGATACAAAAGCAACTCCTGCTCCTACTCTTGGACTCAAATTACCCATAATTCTCTGAACACAGACAGAGCCATGAGCTGCTTTGGTGCCACAGCTACTATCAGCGCTCTCAGGGGGTTCTGTCTCATTTTTTTGTGACTGTTTGCAAAGTCTAGTCTCACTTTGTCCCAGCAGTACCAGTGTCCCAAGGGAAGGACTCATACCCATTTAACAGCTTCCCAGTGGACTGAGAGAGAGAGAGAGAGAGAGAGAGAGAGAGAGAGAGAGAGAGAGAGAGAGAGAGAGAGAGTGTGTGTGTGTGTGTGTGTGTGTGTGTGTGTGAGTGGGAGTTGGGAGTGGGTTTGATCAGAGGGGTGACAAAAACAACACAGGAAAACACTCGTCTTTGTTTTGTCAGAAGTGTTGGGATCACCTCCATGATATCTAGATAACCCTGCAGCGTCTTGATGTCTTGTGATATGCCACAGGATAAGTTACGAATATTGGTTCAAGATCATAGATTTCATGTCTCTGCACCACGATGTCAGCCTGTATGAGCAAGGCCTGTAAGTTACAAGTTAACTTCTTTCATTTTGATGAAACAAACATGGCCTTTAGGGACGCTACAATTCACACACACATTCACACACTGGTAGGGATGAGCTACATTGTAGCCACAGCTGCCCTGGGGCGCACTGACAGAGGCGAGGCTGCCGTACACTGGCTCCTATAGCTCCTACACACACGCACGCACGCACGCACGCACGCACCCACCTTTAAAGTTTCTCCCTTGCAAAGGTTTAAATGTATCTGATGTGTTTTGACAGAATCTGGAGAAGACGATCAGAGTTGTGAGACGTGTCCCAGGTCCCAGCACAAAACCTAAACCCCACAGAGCTCTCTACATTAGACAGGATCACAGAGAAATGAGTGCAGAATGATTGGGAGTAAAACTGGAGTGACCTCTAAAGCAACGGGCACAGAAGACAGCCATTAAGCAAGCGTGGACATGTTGAACAAGGTGACTTTCAGAATCAGCTGAATAAGCTTTGGGGAGATGCTGTTGGAGCTACAGAGAGCAAAGGGGCAATGCCGGGCTCCATCACAGGAAAACAAATGAATGACGAGAACAGGGCAAGATAATGGTTAGCAGGGTGCAAAACAATCGTTTTAGCCAAAAACATGCAGTTTATATGAAATCCCTACAGCTTTAACAAGGACATAAAAAATCAGCCCACAATGAAACTGGATTGTAACGTATCACACAAAACAAAGACTTTATTCCCATTTGTCTGTCCGTTCTTTCCATTTCTGTGTAATTCTTTGGTTTCCAGCTAATCTCACTCTCACAGCAGTAGTCTCCATTTCAGCAGCAGAAAGAGTTCCTTCGACTCCTGAAAGCAATGCCACTTTCTGCTCCTTCTCCTCCACACTTTTCACACAATAGAAGAATAAACCTCCTTCCTGCTCTGCTTATCGGCTCCTAATTGACTGCCGGCAGCAGGGCTCAGGATCGAGGCGGCAGAATCTGCCTCTGTGGTCAGATTGCTGCACTGGACTACAGCTGCCAGGATTTGAAAGTCCCACTCATTTGCCACCGGTCAAGGCTGCACAACAAAGGAAGGTGTAGACCTTACTCAGCAGGACGATGTCTGCAGCAGCTGGGTGACAAAGAGGAATCAGAGGAGCGAGTGATATCCGCGTGGAGAGAGATGGACCGTGCTGCAAGTCGATGACTCAACGTTCTGGTGAAGAAATCTGAACACAAGGCTCGTTTTTACATTCATGGTGAGGGGAGCAGCTCACTCTGAATGATGGGAAATGAAAGCCTCAACATTATTTAACAATTTACTAGTAGAAAAATGTTAGAGCTGATCCTTATCATTTAGGGTTAATCGAGATCCTAACCTCCCATACCAGCCCCCCAGAGGGGCTTAGATACAACCTTTATGAGGTAAATAAATGGAGTAAAGAAAGGTTTGCAGGCCCTGCAGAGGGTAACAGAGACATGCCCAACTTTTTAACCGTCCGTCAAAAGCGATGGAGACCTCAAGCCTGTGATTGGTCACGATGCCACTTCCTTTAAATTAGTCAACAGCACCACCATTCTCCCCAGAAAAATATAGAACGAGTGCAGATGACATCTAGCAGTAGACACGAAGCAGATGGAAGAAAGTCTCACTGAAAAAGTCAGACAGCGTGGATGTTTATTCACCAGAAACGGAAAGAGTACAAAGATACGCAGCCAACTTTTTATTCGTGGACGGAAATTACAGGAAACGTGAGTTTAGTGGGTTTAGGACTGCATGGAGAAGAGGCGGGACTAAGTTGTCCGTGTTAAAAAGTCTCTGAAATACATAAACACAATATAAACACACAATAGTAAATACACTATCTTGGAGTGGAGATGTGACTCCAATGGTGGCAGGATACCCCCAGAAAAGCTATACGCGCTCTGTTGTCCAGACGGGAAATTGCTTGGCAACATACAGGTGACGGAGAAGTCTGAAGGGAAAACATATCTGTAAATGTGTGTATGCGACTTTTAAACCTGAGCTGATGGAGAAGGCTTTAGTACTACATAGAGAAAACCTTACACATCCTTTTTTGTTTGTTATTGTTATTTTGGTAAAGATGGTTTGTTTTACCCCATTTTCAAACCACTGATCTGTTTTGTCTACTTGTGGTGCAAAATGATGCTGCCAGACTTCTCACCAAGTCTCCTGAACATTCACATGTCACACCGCTCCTAGATCCTATAGCTCCTATGGCTCCTATAGCTCCTATAGATCCTATAGCTCCTATTGCTCCTAGTTCCTATAGCTCCTAGCTCCTATAGCCCCTATGCTTCCTATAGCTCCTAGCTTCTATAGCTCCTATGGCTCCTATAGCTCCTATAGATCCTATAGCTCCTATAGCTCCTATAGCTTCTATAGCTCCTATAGCTCCTATAGCTTCTAGCTCCTATAGCTCCTATAGCCCCTATAGCTTCTATAGCTCCTACAGCTCCTAGTTCCTATAGCTCCTATAGCTCCTAGCTTCTATAGCTCCTATGGCTCCTAGCTCCTATAGCTCCTAGTTTATATAGCTCCTATCTCCTATAGCTCCTATGGCTCCTATAGGTCCTAGCTTCTATAGTTCCTATGGCTCCTATAGCTCCTAGCTTCTATAGCTCCTATGGCTCCTAGCTCCTATGGCTCCTAGCTCCTACAGCTCCTATAGCTACTATAGCTTCTATAGCTCCTATTGCTCCTAGTTCCTATAGCTCCTAACTTCTATAGCTCCTATGGCTCCTATAGCTCCTATAGATCCTATAGCTCCTATAGCTCCTATAGCTTCTATAGCTCCTATAGCTCCTATAGCTTCTAGCTCCTATAGCTCCTATAGCCCCTATAGCTTCTATAGCTCCTACAGCTCCTAGTTCCTATAGCTCCTATAGCTCCTAGCTTCTATAGCTCCTATGGCTCCTAGCTCCTATAGCTCCTAGTTTATATAGCTCCTATCTCCTATAGCTCCTATGGCTCCTATAGGTCCTAGCTTCTATAGTTCCTATGGCTCCTATAGCTCCTAGCTTCTATAGCTCCTATGGCTCCTAGCTCCTATGGCTCCTAGCTCCTACAGCTCCTATAGCTACTATAGCTTCTATAGCTCCTATTGCTCCTAGTTCCTATAGCTCCTAACTTCTATAGCTCCTATGGCTCCTATAGCTCCTATAGATCCTATAGCTCCTATAGCTCCTATAGCTTCTATAGCTCCTATAGCTCCTATAGCTTCTAGCTCCTATAGCTCCTATAGCCCCTATAGCTTCTATAGCTCCTACAGCTCCTAGTTCCTGTAGCTCCTATAGCTCATAGCTTCTATAGCTCCTATGGCTCCTAGCCCCTATAGCTCCTAGTTTCTATAGCTCCTATCTCCTATAGCTCCTATGGCTCCTATAGGTCCTAGCTTCTATAGTTCCTATGGCTCCTATAGCTCCTAGCTTCTATAGCTCCTATGGCTCCTAGCTCCTATAGCTTCTATAGCTCCTACAGCTCCTAGTTCCTATAGCTCCTATAGCTCCTATAGCTTCTATAGCTCCTACAGCTCCTAGTTCCTATAGCTTCTATCTCCTATAGCTCCTATGGCTTCTATAGGTCCTAGCTTCTATAGCTCATATGGCTCCTATAGCTCCTAGCTTCTATAGTTCCTATGGCTCCTAGCTCCTATAGCTCCTAGCTTCTATTGCTCCTATAGCTCCTATAGCTTCTATAGCTCCTACAGCTCCTACAGCTCCTACTTCCTATAGCTCCTATAGCTCCTATAGCTCCTAGCTTCTATTGCTCCTATAGCTCCTATAGCTTCTATAGCTCCTACAGCTCCTACAGCTCCTACTTCCTATAGCTCCTATAGCTCCTATAGCTCCTATAGCTCATATAGCTTCTATAGCTCCTACAGCTCCTAGTTCCTATAGCTCCTATCTCCTATAGCTTCTATGGCTCCTATAGCTCCTAGCTTCTATAGCTCCTATGGCTTCTATAGCTCCTAGCTCCTATAGCTCCTATAGCTCCTAGCTTCTATAGCTCCTAGCTCCTATAGCTCATATGGCTCCTATAGCTCCTAGCTTCTATAGCTCCTATGGCTTCTATAGCTCCTAGCTCCTATAGCTCCTATAGCTCCTAGCTTCTATAGCTCCTAGCTCCTATAGCTCCTATGGCTCCTATAGCTCTTATAGCTTCTATAGCTGTTATAGCTCCTATGGCTCCTATAGCTCTTATAGCTTCTATAGCTCTTATAGCTCCTAGCCCAGTTTCACTGGCTCCCAATCCCCTCAAGGGTACACTACAAACTCACAGGGCTTTGACAAACCAGGCATTGACTTATATTATGGAAGCTTTTTAATGTTTTGTTCCAAGCAGATCTTTGAGGTCATGTGATCAAGGCCTATCGGGTTGCGCCTCACACAAAACCAAAGCTCAGCGGCTGCACTGGCACTCCCTTCCTTCAGTCAGTGGAGCTTTTTAAACAACAGTTAAAATCTCATCTTTCTAAAACTGCTTGTCATGAACATTGTTTTATTTGCTGGATCTGGTTTTATTGTGATGTTCTCTGTGCAGCACCTTGTGACTCGTGTCTTTAAAGTATAAATAAACTTGAACTTATTTACTTACAGATAATTTCCTCAAACTAGTGTCACTTCTCTTTCAGAAGCAGGTGGATGAATGAGTCTTGACCTGAAGGGATAGCTCTGTGTGTTGTGCCGTGTGTTGAGGACTGAGAGAGGAGTGTCTGGACTAAACACACAGATGTACCCCAAAAGGGAAGATCAGGGGAGTTAGCTCACGTTTATGAAACTCCACATTTAAAATGCTTGGCCTTTCTTCCTGAACTGATTACCAAGCCCTGGATGACTGACAACCTTCACCAGCACAAACAGAGCTGGAGCTGTAAACAACAAGGTCAGCGATAAACACCATTGGGGATGAAGATGAAACCAGTGACCTCAGAGACCAGAGGCTGGGCTGTCTAGTGGCACCATATCCAGCTGTCATTGTCATTTTCACCACTTTATTTTGATCTGAACACCTTTTCAACCATGGTAGTGATCATTTTATATCTCTGCTGAGCTTTAGATAAACTAGCCCATCAAGTATCAACCTCAAAGACTCAAAGGTATAAAAAGTGAGAGCACAATTTCTGTTTTCTGGCGTCTGAAGATGCAGCAGCTGAAAGAGGCATCTGCTTGTTCACAGCCTCATGTTGATGTTTAGTTTTCTCTGAAGGTTTGTTTTGCAAGACACATGATGTGTGAATGTGCTATGGGGCTTCATGAATTAGTGAACATTTCATAAATATGAAAATCACCTGCTGAAATATTTAGTTAAGACAGATTTACATCAACAAGGAGGAACAAACTCAATCATTGGTGAACTCAGACTTTTTCCCTTGATGGACGAGTTCCTCGGCTGAAAAGGGCTGGCCGTCTGCATTTGGGCCGTTTTCTGCCACTGCACCAAGTTCTGGGGATGTGTCAGAACGTACCCACTTGTCGCGTGGTGCTATCTGCCCTGGTGACTGTGCTGACGATGTGGAGGTCCTGGAACAGAGAAAGGCCTCCTGGCGCTCTGAAGTTAGCCGCTGGCTGGGTGAGCCTCTCCAGCCCAGTGATGGTGATTCTGGGCTCACTGGGGTGCAGCACCATCACCACAGCATCAACGGTGGGGATGGTGATACACGTGTCTTCACCAAAACACCTGCAGATGAATAAAAGGATGATGATTAGTGGAGGAAACAAGCAGTAACACTTCAAAAACTAACAAGTGTGAGAGAGACGAGGATAAAAGCAATCAGGGATGTTACAAGCTGTTGTTAATAATGCACTCATATCAAGGTGAGAAGATTGACTTGAAGACAATAACCCCACCCTAATCACCTCCAGGGTGGATTATTGTTATTCTCTTTATTTTGGCCGGCCAGTGTCTGTTGTTTCATCTGCAGCTGGTTTTGCATCCAGTCTCTAATCCAGAGAGAGAGACAGCCTCCCTTCTGCTTCAGCACCTCTCCACTGACTTTCTGTTAATTATGAAAGGTTAAGGTTGAAAACATACCAGAACCTTTAATTCTAGAACTTGTAGATAATTTAAACAACACATTTTAGATCAACAGGGACACACTGCAACCCAAGGGCCAGAAGAGGCGACTAGATCATTCTAATGCAGCCCTTCATGTCTTGAAATAACACCAGGTTTCAAAAATAGAGGCGTGGCAGAAAAACATCACTAAATCAAACACATCAGCTGTGTTCATGATCTAAAACATGCAGGAAACATGCTGGAAGCAGACTGCAGCACCAGGCATGTCAGCTCCACTTTACTAAGTCCAGCAGGGACCAGACCGCCACTCTGAAGTTGCAAGTGTGGTATTCTGGCCACAGAGGGCGGTGGGGGTCTGAGTGACATTTCATTAACCCCGTAAAGGGTCATTTTAGCACAAACTGGCTCAAGAACATGATTTAAAAATATGAAAAAGCTGCATAGTATGGCTTTAAGTCCAAGCATCAAGCGCAAACCTTCACTTTACTGTGTTTTTATACATGTTCACGCATGTTCGCCTCCGTGTCCGCTGGCAGAGTCTGATAGTGTGTGATAAACACACAGCTTCCTCTAGCTGCCTCAAACGGACACAAACATGTCCATGTCAAAGGATTTAAAGTACGCACGCACGCACACACGCGCGCGCGCACACACACACACACACACACACACACACACACACACACATATTTACTGAATTGAGCTCAGACACGCAAAAATAATTTCCGGTGGATCCCTACACACACTCAGAGTGGAGACATACATCCCTACAAAGGAAAACATGAGCTATAAAATCAGAATGGAACTGGATGGGAGGGGGTGGTGGCGGGGGGGGGGGGGGGGGGGGGGGGGGGGGGGGGGGGTGTTTGGGGTTTGTTTGTGTGTGTGTGTGCATGTGTGTGTGTGTGGTAAGAAGTGAGAGCTGAATAAACACCAGATTTTCTCTTTAGCATTTCACCGAAGGCCTTTCAAGCACACAAACATCTGTCGGTGGGAGGGACACCAGAGCCCCCCCCCCCACACTGTGGCTCTGTACCAGCTACAGAACATGATAACATGTTTTCTCTCCTAAATTGGAATCCTGGGATGGAAGACTTACGCTGCTACGCGTCCTGGTTCTTACCACACTGACTCTCTGATGGAAGTCATACTGCAACACTGAAAATCTACAGAAAGGATCTCCGTGTGGTTTTTCTGCCTCAAACTGGAACGTTTTGCATATTTTTTTCTTTGTTGTATTTAAGTAGAATTAAGGCCATGGCAGAGCATCAAAGAAAACAACACTTTGTTGTTATTAGGACATTCTACGAAGATCGAATGAATCAAACGAAAACTAACAGATTTAAAGTGCAACATTAAGGATTGGAGATAAAACAACTAATGCAGCTAAACAGCAGATTTAGAATAAAGGTGAATCAGAACACAGCTAGCAGTGGTGTTGAAAACAACCAACAGCTACATTCATTAGTCACTGTGTTTACTTCCATACATGAATGGACAGCCTGTCAGCAGAACTCCACACAGTGTAAAACCAGATCAAATGCTGTAGCAAACAATTACACTCTCACAGAATACATTTCATTACCTGACAAAGAAAACCCGAGTAAATACAATGATCAGATGAGATAATTTTAAAGGGAAAACACACCTAAACCAACCTGGCCTTAGGCGAGAATCATGACTTAACTGTTGCCCCTTCACAAAACAATTCTGCAGTATGGCTGCAAAGATGAGACCATTCTGTAAAATTCCTGGCAGGTTAACCTCATTTTAACCCCAATCTGCCACGAATGCTTTCCTGAAGAAAATGCAGTGTGTTAAAAGACCTGTTTACTCCTCAGCTTTGAAATAAAGAAGATTGTTTCTGTTTTTAAATCCTATAACCAACTGGTCGCACAAGACGGTACAACGTTCATGTCTCCACCCAAAAGCCTTGCTTTGCTTGGTCGCTAGAGTCTCATAACTACAGCACAATGCCAGGGAAATGCCTACAGCCCTGCATGTTCAAAAGATGTGGCGCTGCTAACTGTGAGCTCCATTCATTCATGTAAATATGCTGCTATGCATTATGTGTATCTGTCTATGAGTCATTTAATCGAAGCTGACAAAGTTATGACCAAGTGACAGAAAAGCTTGTTCAACTCATTTGTTACATATAACGCTGCTGCTCGCCTCCTTTGACACAGATATGAGAAGTTTGTCACATCATTGTTGTAAAGACTGATGAAATACGACTGAAAACAAGAGATATGAATCTGATTCAGGATCACATATGAATGTGACCTAGGTCTAGTTAGAAGAAAAAATTGATTTGTGATCTTCTGATCATCGTACCAACAGTCAGACATGGTGGTAGTGTGGTGGTCAGGGGCTTTCGCTGCTTTAGGCCCGTTTTTAAACTTACTGGACCTTCGCTGTAAGGGCTTGTCTCCATTTCCCCAGGTTGGCATTAAAAAACACTTTCAGGGCCATTTCAGGAGCCAAAAGAGTACCTGCCTTGGGATGTGGCCCGGTGTCATGGCCAGGACTTGTGGTTAACTCATGCTGATTGGTAGTAACTCAGTGGGAAACAATTGGCATTTGTAAAATTGGAAGAGCTGCTGGCGACGCCAAATGGAAGGAAAAGAAAACTTGCCGTTTTCTGGTCACTGAATGCTGCTCTCGCCATCCCATGAACAACATAAAAGATGGTGTACTTTGAGAGAATAAAATGTCTTTAAGGTAATGTGTGGCTCTGGGTGCTTTTTGCCGCTGATCAGTGATGTCACACACTGCCAAAATGGTTGCAATATGCTGATGTCCTCAGTCGTCCAGGGAAGGGCTAGCATTAGCGTTGTTTTCAAAGTGCTTTATAAATAAAGTTGGCTTTGCTTGAATATACTTTTCGTTATAATTGTTTTGACCAGTTTTTCCTTGTTTTGGATCCTAATACCTAAAACCTGGTATGTTTGGGATGTTTCCATACTTTACCACACCTGATTTACATAACTGAGCTATCAACACACCTCTGTTGAACCTAAAGAAAAAGATTAGATAATTTAAACTGTTTGAGTTAGAGCAGGTAAACAGCTAAATGTGTTTGCTTATGTCACTATGGCATGTATTCTGGAGTACTACAATGGCTAAATGAAAGTTAAATCACCAAAGGGACCCGTCAGAGTCCACAAACAGATTGATGATACACTCTAAGAAATGAAATGTTGAATTTACTTAACCAAGTTATGTCAACTGGTTCCACTAAATCTAGTTGCTTAAATGTAAAGAATAACATTGTTTTGTTAAAGTAAATAAATATTACTCTTTAGATTTAAGCAACTACGTTTAGGGGAACCAGTTGACATAATTTGGTTAAGTAAATTCAACATTTACCTTTTAGAGTGTATAAACAAACAATTATATAAAACAGCCAGAGGTAGAACACTCAGTGGTCTGGAGTCAACAACAAGTCAGTACAGGCCCTTTTCTCTAAAACAGTCAAATCCACATGTGGAGCTCGCTTATTGATGTTAAACCATTAGAGCTTCACTTGGACTACAGGACTAGAACTGCTCAACGCTACTGCAATTTTCATTCAGCCTTACAGAAAATATCAGCAGCAGCAAACAAATTCTGAAGTTTCCATTTATTAGTTAGTTTAGTGATGAAACCTAAGATCACACATCAAAAGTAATCATCATCTTCTGACCTGAGAGTTTCCATGAACTTCATCCATCAGTGAGTTCAGCGTGTGACTATGGTTCACAGAGTAAGTTTGTCTACAGTGAGAAGGCGTTGAAATATTTTCAAAACTGGTTTTGTGATTTAGCTTCCAACATTATCTAAGTTTAGACTACATATTCTGAAAATAGATCTGCATGTATATCTCTGTGTTAGTGTGAAGTCTATTGAAGCCACCACGTTTGCAATTTTATGTTGTAGGCTCTTTAGGGTGACCATGATAACCACACTCCTGTGAGGCTAACCCCTACTTCACACTGGAGGCATCAGCGGTGCGGAACGGCAGCAGAACGGTTTACTCGTGAGCTTTGCTGCGTGCAAGTCCACACCAGGACGGTCTCAGCCGCAGAGCAGCTTCTCCACCGTGCTCCTCGCTGGACTCACGAGATCACAAAATCCCTCGAGACTTCAAAGCTCAAGGTTTGTTTATGCCATCCACCATTAAACCAAAAAGAAGAAGAAGGAAATCACGTGTGACATTGCTGTTTGATGTCATATATAATGTTGTTCCTCTCCACTGCCAGGATTAAAGCCATGAAAAACACACCGCTGCCCTTCTCAAAGGTTGCTGGGAGTAAATAAGCCATTAGGTCACACGTATAGATGTAAACTACATAGATATTAAATTGCATCACTGCAATGGTATTTTATTTTGAAAATTACTGGGAGTTTTACACTGAAACCGTGTGTGATTTCCTGTCTAGCCCTATGTTAACTGCGGAAAGTGATGTGTCCCAGAAGCGGCTCAAGAAAATGATTTAAAAATATGAAAAACTTGCATAGTATGGCTTAAAGCTACAATCTGGAGTTTTCCCCCTTTCAGGAATTAAGTATGATTTTTTTTTAGAAATCTGCAAAAGTGATAGTCTTACCCTGTTCTGTGATATAATGTAGGCAATATGTCAATGTTTTTTTTCCTAAGCCCGTTGCCCCATCCTGTAGAGCTCCATGCAATTTGAATTGAGTGTCGTTCAGGATTAGCTAATAGCGTAAACATCCACTTACGAACAGATGTACCTAGCATGTACAGCATAACAGCATGTACCTAGACTGATGCAGTCGGCAACACTTTTCATGGACAAGTGAGTCTTTTAAAAAGAAACAAACAAAAAACATATATATATATACTATATATATATATATAGTATATATATATATATATATTATATATATATAGTATATATATATATAATAAACAGCATGTGAGACTAATAATTGTAAATCAATGTTTTAGCTCGGTTGGTTAGCTCGAGGTGCACGTTAAAGAACGAGAGGCGTTGCTTTCAGATGTAAATACGGAAGTGATGAGAACGGCTTAAGGTGTGATACATTTGTCAGCCACTAGATGGTGCTTTTGAATAAAAAACCTCCGGATTTCTGCCTTAAACAAACAGTAACTTACCTGCAAATTTCAAACTTTACTGATCTGCTTAAAATTCTTAGTACATGCAAAAATATTCTCTGTGTCTTCTGGATGTCTTCCATTCTCATCAGAAGTCTGGCTGCACCAAAACAGGACCGGATGTTAACTTACGCTTTATGAGCTGAACTCATGCATTAAAGGTGACGTTCCCTGTATGTGACAATTTTTCAGTCAAATGCAAAAATCCAAATAAGGCAGCAGATTGTTTTAGCTAATAAAATGTCATCAAAAGCATCTAAAATACAGATGTTTTATAGCTTTTACAGTTTTGGGGTTATGGTGTGGCTGTCAGAAAACCAAACAGAACAATGAAAACCTTCCAAAATGTTTTCCATACCTAATGAAAATATAAAATACAATAAACATTAATTCATTAACATTTCTTAGTTTTAAAGGCAACTGGACAAAAAGAGTTCCAGTTAATGCCATTAAAATCTTTAAAGGTCCACCTCACTTGTTTTGCCTGGCTGGACTTTGGGTTTGTTTGGGCTGATAACAGCTCAACTTAGAGAGTCTAAAAAAAGGGCATTATGTCATTTAAATACATGCCATTTTGGACTTGTTGTAATATCAGTACTTGGAGATCAATGAATAGATGGACCCATCCACCACCACTATCAATATCCTGAATGTCCCCTAGAAGGATGGATGGAAATAATCCACAGCTACCGCCTGTAGCTCATCTAGAGGAACTGCAAAGTGTTTTCAGGCCAAGTGTGAGATATAACCATCCCGTCCTGGGTCTGCCCACAGATATTAGGACATGTCTGACACACCTTCCAAAGAAGGCCTCCTTGCCCAAACCACCTCAGTTTGAGCTCTTTTTCCTGAGGATGAGTCCAGTTTCTCTGCAGAGAGAGCTGATTAAAGCTGCTTGCTGTAACATCGACCATGACAGGTTGATTCAGCGCACCACTGCAGACGCTGCCCCGATCGGTCTATCAATGTCCTGTTCCAATCCACCCTGACTCCTGTGCAAGAGGTACTTGAACTCCACCAGGAACAGTGTCTCATTCCTAACCCTGAGTTATCGATCCAACCTTTTCCAAGAGAGGACCTCCAGGTTAGGAGGTGCTGCTTCACTTGGCAGCAAACTGTTCTAGTGTCTGCTGGGGGACCTGGCTCGATGAGGCCTATAGGAAGACATTATCCACAACAAGAAGGGATGCAGGCTGAAGTCCTCCAAACTGGAGACTCTCCAGCCTTTTGGGTGTAACCAGTATATCTGTGTTGTGAGTTATTACTGGTAACCAAACTCCAGCCCTTGGTAGGGGCTGGAAATCCCATACTGCCGAGGGAGTAAAGAGCTTTTCCTGTGTTCCAGATATAGAGTTACAAAAAAAAGTTGATTAAAAGTTTGTCTTTGTTCAAAGTAACTTCCAAGAAGAAGCAAATATTAGATCCAGGACCTGTCATTAGGAATTAGAGTTGTTTGCTCAGAAACTTCCGTCATCAGGAAGCACTTCTAACTGCTGAGATGTTTTAGCATCTTTAAGATTGTCACCCACAAGAGAGACTTTATGAACAGTTTCTGACATGTTCCTGCTAAAGTTTCATGCTGTTCACATCATCTTTGAATCCCTGCTGGGGTTTGGGTTAGGGTTACCATCTCTTACCCACCGTTATCTATAGATGTTTCAAACTGATTCTATACACTAGTAACGTAAGGGACAGTCTGCTAGAGGCACTTCATTTCAACTAAAAAATGTTATGATGCAAGCTTTGCCTTTATTTTCAAAATGTTTTTCTACAATCAGCTTGCCTCCAGTTTCAATTATTCCACTTTATCATCAGCTGCCTGCATGTGCACACACATACACACAGCTTTGGTGCAATAGTTGAAGTCCTCGGGCATGCGGCCGTGCAGCGAACCCAACAGGAGGGAGCAGAGAGGAAACCCAGGGCGGTGCTGCAGGGGTCTACATATATTTAAAACCATCATGAATTTTAATGGGAACTCACTGAGAGAGGCGGTTTTACCTGCCAGCATCTCTCTCTCTCTTCCTCACACATGTAGACTCTCAGTCTGTTTTTGCATCTTTCTACCCCCAACTCCTCTGGCAAAACCTGGCTGGAATTATTAATACATGACATGAAACGGTTAAAAACTAGCCCCCCGTGGCAACGGTGAGCCGACTGTGATGCATTAAGGGGACGTGACAGCTGAGGAAGCGAGGAACGCGAGGACGGGACTGAAAGAGAGACAGGTGGAAACGGATGTGTGGAGAGGGAATTCTATTAGCCAGGCTGTGCCGTGTTGTTCCAACACTTAGCAGAAGTGGTGAGCTGGGATGACACTTGGAAGGAAGAGGCATGGGAAATCCAGAGATTATACAAAAAACCCGACAGAAACACTCGCAGACAGAACAGAGAAAAGGTGAAGCAAAATTAAAGATCCAGGAGGGTGGAGGACTTACTGGACGGTGGTGGAGATCTGCAGGCGCCGGACGCCCGGAGTGGGAAACTGACGCGAGTTTATGTAAGAAACTTTCCTCACAGCAGTATTCATGTTTTCCAGGTCCTCGCCCTCCATCACCAGGATGGACTGAGCTGGGTTAAAGTGGAACTAGGAAGAGAAAAAACAAACACACACATTTGTTAAATATCTGACACGTAATTTAAATTTCGATGCATTTTTCTTCTACAAAAGCACCGGCGGCCATGGACACATCAACCCGCCCGAGGGGCAGAAATGATGACTGTGAAATTCCATTTCCCATGGCTGCACGCCCCCTGGTCCGGCACTTTCTCAGCTTTAACATGATCAAAATTCAATTCAACTGGTGACCTGGGGACAAATCAATAAAACACAATCTGTGTTAAACCTGCATGAAGTTTTCTTTCGCCAGCTGCGGTGGGTGGGGTGGTGACAAATGGTGACAACATACTTGAAACATCATGAGTTTGACTCTGAACATCTCTGTATAAACCAGCTTTGGTTCACACATCCAGCAGATAGAGCAGCATCATTAATCCTTGGAGTGTTTTCTTGGGGCCACCTTGTACCAGAGAGTCCAATAATCACTCTCCTATTAACTCTGCTGTGGTCTATAGCGTCTCCTGAGGGAAATTTGTGGCTATTTAGCTGCTAAGTGCTTCACTTAGTTCACTAAATAGCTTTTCTCTGTCAGCTATGTGCTCGTTCTACGGTTGTGTACAGACGTTTCGGCTCTCCTGCAGCTTTTTGAGTCTGTTAAAATGTTCTGAACATCTCAACAGAGACTTTCTACGTGATTTGAGCTTTTCATTAAAAACAAGTTTAATTAGGAGAAGTGAGATGAAACAAAGTAGGTGTGGACGTTCAGACACCAGAGGCGCTGGTTTCTGATTAGCAGTGAAGCCATAGATAATCAACTCAACGTTTTTCTGGAGTGACTGAACCCCTAAGCTAACGTCAGTTCAGTGTTATTACATGTGAGTGTTTACTCCTTTGAAAAGAACTTTTTGAAGCACTTATTTAGCTCAGATGAATCAGAGCATCTGGTGACTACTCTCCTCTTAGCTCTGCTGCCTCATTCCACGTTGCACATTCCTGTTGGCTCTCCCTGACCCTGCTGCTGGTTCTCACACCGCTTCAGATAACTTTGATCCTTAATAAAGGAAATAATCATCCGTGAATTAATTTTGTATTTACTCAAGTTCTTTTTTGTCCGATTTAAGAATCTGAACCTTTTAACTGCAACAAAAGAAGCAACAACAGAGTAAAGCTGTAAGGGAACAGGAACCTTTTCGTACCACTACTTCACTTGTCTCGTTTTAATTCCTACACCACATGCACAAAGTTTCCTTCAACCTGCAAGAAACATTTGAAGGGTTTTGTTGCAGAAACAGCAAATCACACAAGTTACTAAATGCAATCATCTGCTTCCTGTTTCCAGCCTGCAGCCTAAATATTCCACACGCAGCTAAAGCTTGTGTGTTTAACTTTGTTAGTGTGGAAATATGAATCATAACTTAAGCCAGCTCATTTCACAACTCAGAATAACTGAAACACACGTTTACGGTTGAGTTAAAATGTTATTTTTATTAAAAATACTGTAAACTTCCAAATATTTAAGTTTACTTTTGGAGTTTCATCCAAACTATTCTTGCTTTGCATTTGGCGGAAACACCAGAAGAGTGTGAAGTGACGTGAAGGGATCAGGTCATCTATCAAAGTGAACATTATGCATTAACATGCAACACCAATGCCACTTTGACTCGTGCAGACCTGATGTTCCCAGTGATGGATCACCAGTTTGAAGGTAGTTCCAGACTTTTATAAATTGGCTTCCATTCTGTGCTGAAATAAATGGAAACCAGTGGATTTGATGCTAACGTTTAAATACACAGTGATTCTGCAGAACAATTAGTTCACTACAGCACTTTTACATCTAGCTAGGTACTCCTGACACCTTAACATGTGACTCTGTTTACATTAATCTTAACTTTATACACTGCACAGCCGGAGTCATCAGCATTGAGTTCATCTGGAACGCAGCTGCAGGAGGGAGAGGGGAAAAGAGAGCTCAGACGGCCAGAGCGCTGTCCATGGTGCTGACCTCAGAGCTGCTAGGACGGCGCTGTCCGGAGTGTTGAAGCTGATCTTCGGCAGTCACAACAACGACCACCAGATGTGTCTTTCCACATGGTTGTTTAAGAAATGAGTTGGGTTAAATAACTTGTTTCCAGCTGAAAGATAATCACCCATACAGTAATTGTCCAATAGGGTTAGGGTTATATTTTAGATGGGTCTTATTACCATGTTTACTTCTATACTTTTCCATTTGTGCACCTTAAACTGACTGTGTGTGTGAAAGAAGTGTGTGTGACATCCATTTTGGTCTTGTTAATTTATATCTTACTACCTTCTACCAGAGCTGTTTTTAAGTGAGTGCAAAGACTATTTTGTTGTACACCTGTACAATAAAACAGTCTTGAATCTTGTATAATATAATCATGAATACAGACTAAATTAGCAAACTTATTATTATTATTATTAGTATTGTTATTATCATTAACATTAATAATAACAACAATAATGATAATAATAATAATAATAATAATAACAACAATAACAATAATAATAATAATAATAATAATAATAACAAAAACAATAATAATAATAATAATAACAATAACAATAACAATAATAATAAAAATAATAATAACAATAACAATAATAATAATAATAATAACAACAATAACAATAACAATAATAATAATAATAACTACTTCAGTGGTTTTGCATTGGAAAAAGCCAACATGAAAAAGATGGCTGTAGTTATTTTTAGGTTGGGGAAGAAGAGCTGTAGAATCTGCTCACCCGTGCACTCCCCTGGTGCGTGATGGCAGTGATTTCTGGACCTTCTAACTGAAAGTGAATGATCCTATAAGAACTGCACCGAGTGTATCCCATTTCCTCAAACTGGCAGCAAGGTGACACTTCCTGAGCACTCCAAGGAGTCTTCCCCTGTCATTTCCCCATTCATATCCTCCCTTTTCTCACCGACTCCTCTCAACAGTTTGCTTTTTATCTCTATACTAACCGTCTATCTGCCTCCACCCCCCTCTGTTTCTCCCTCCCTGCCAGTTATTCTCCTCTGATTGTGCTGTGCCAGACCACCTGCTTGGATAAATGCTGTCCTTAAACTTCCTGCACACCTACTGGAGCAAGATGAGAATGTGGCAAAGAAGAAGAAGAAGATATAATGGCTCTCTAAAGATAAACTGCAGTGGCCCTGGAGAGGTTGTCCTCCTGTCCTCTTCCGTATCCCACACCTCATCATCTCAAAAAGGCTGGTGAGCATCTCTTTGCTGCATCACAGCACCAGGAGCCCAATGGAAAGAGCACAACTGAAGAGGGGAAGATGAAAAGAGAGTTAAAGGGGCTGTTGGTGGGTGGTTAGGTGGGGTGGCAGCTTTGTGTCTGGGCAAACCCCCATTCATCTTGTCTGCCCTCTGTCCTCCACAGAGCAGGGAGATGGATTAGCTGAGCCAGTGAAGAGGGGAATATGGGGAAAGGAAGGCTGATAAGTTCAAAGAAAACCAGCTGGTGATTCTACAGCGATGAATTAGAGAGCAACCTTTTTTTTCAGTCAACTGAGATCAAGCTGTGTGCTTTAGTGTGTGAACACACCTAAAGAGAATGTGTGTTTGTATGTTCAGTAAAGCCAGGATGGGCTGTTAGGAGACACGCTGTCGAGGATTCAGCGGTGTGTTTGTGTGATACGATGACTTAAAGATGACTGATACTTCTCAAGTCTGAATGTTGGCTTAGCTGAGTGTAGAGAAGGGAAACGGCAGAAAAACCTCCGTGTCATCTTTCACCACGTGTGTGCTTTTCTTTTCCAGTTACTAAATGATTGTATGTATTCTGATGTATGGATTTCCATTAATGTTGCTGCTGTTTTCACTTATAATTTCATGCATCAATGACCCAAACACTGTGTGAGATGAGCGGGTGGGGTGCTCGATGGAAACATGAAACTCACTCTTAAAACGACTGCAAATTAATAAAAAAAATCACTGTCAGCTACAACAAATATGCTTCAGTGCAGCTTAGCAGAGTTTATATTGAAATGTTGTAGAAATGAGATGCACATCACCTGTTTTACAGGCAGTACAGAGACTTACATCATTACTTTGTTTTGCTTCTTTTATTTTTCACCTAGGTGGTTTCATGACTGCCTGGCCACTATGTGGCAGCATCTGGAACAATCTCCCCCTAGTGGCTGGTTTCAGCAGCCGTTTTACGTTCTGCCCCTCTGGGTAAATAAATGGTATTTTTGCAAATGTTAAATCATGTTAATTGATATATTTTTCACATTGCTTATGGATGTTCAATTATTATTTTTTCTTAAAGGGACACTTTGCAACTTTTTCATATTTTTAAATCATGTTCTTGTGCTAAAATGACCCGTTTTCAGGGTTAATGAAAGGTCATCCAGGCTCTATCACCCCCTGTGTCCAGATTATTCCACTTTCAACTTCAGAGTGGCGGTCCGGTCCCTGTTGGACTTAGTAAAGTGGAGCTGACATGCCTGGTGCTGCAGTCTGCTTCCAGCATGTTTCCTGCATGTTTTAGATCATGAACACAGCTGATGTGTTTGATTTAGTGATGAACCGCTCCTGTAGACACTAATGAAGGCTGAGGAGACATTTCAGCTGTTAGATTAAGGTGTTAAAAAGATGAACGCACATCGAGGAGAGAAGTTTTACTTTCAGTTCTACAAAATGAACAGTAGGGGGTGCTAAAAGCAAGCCAAAACTGCCTAGTCTCCCTTTAAATATGTACTTGCTTTTAATAAGTTTCCTGCTTCTCCCCCTACTGGTTGAAAGCAGAATAACAACTGTTGTTAACAACTCCGCCACAGGCTCCGAGTGTAGACTGCACCGATGTTCACTCTGGTTTTAGCTCTTTGCTTTGACTCCAAAGACATTACTCTCTTCCTCTTGCTTCCAGGCTCCGCCATGATGCCAACAAAAAAGCAGACTTCTTCTTCTTACACTCTATTGATGAAGAGAAGAAGAGCTGGAGCACTCAAATGACTGTAAATATCTTTAATAGGTGCAAACAAATAGAACTAACATTTCAATACCTTATGTGTCTTTGTCAGAGTTACAGGTGTCCAAACGTTCTATTTGTTTGCACCTATTAAAGATATGTATACTCATTTGAGTGCTCCAGCTCTTCTTCTCTTCATTCTGGATGTCCTCCAGCTGTAGAGCACCAACCTGGGTGGATGACGCGCAGAGAGTATTATCTTCTACTCTCTATTGATGGTCAGTGCAGTAAAAATCTAAATGATAGCCTTTATATGAGCTACCTGCACAGAAAATGCCCACTGCTCCACCTCTAACTTGCTCCTACCCAAACCACAAAGTTGTTTGGTGCAGTTTCTGGCCAGCAGAGGGCTGCAGAGGGCTGTCCCATGTGAAGCCACTCAACTTTCTGGTTCAAGAACCACTGAAACCAGTCTGAAAGCAATAGCTTACAGTGTTAAATCCTCTTCAGGTTTGTCAAACTCCAGTGGAAGAATGAAACATCATTTAAGAAGATACCCCCTAGTTTGATGGTTTTTATAATCGTGCTGGAAATCACTGAATAAGTTGCTTTCATGGAAGCTCAGAATTGACTTATTTCTCTGTTGCTTTAACTCCAAGCAGAAGCAAACTTGCACGCAGACCTCCAAGAAAAAATAAAAATAGTCCACACAAAAATATTTTAGACCTTCCTCACAAAAGCAGCAGCTGACTACAGGAAATGTCTCTGACCCAACCATCACAAAGTGGATGCAGAACCATAACGGAGCTCTAATTCAATATTTACATCGGTTCCACAGGATCAGCAGGGCTGAGAACTTGGAGAAGGCTGTAAGGTGATCAGAATGTGAATCTGATGATTTTCATTCTCATCTACATGCTCAGTAATCACTGTGTCTCGTGGCTAAGGGCAGTGTCAGGTTGTAATGCCTCACCACAGGATAAACACCTCAGCTCTGGACAGCTTTGTGTTGATCTGCTGTAACCTTGCCCTCTAAAATGACTCACTTTAAGTATTTATTTGCTTTGGGAACATTTGAATGCATTGCATGTTAATACAGACAAATGCTAATTGGTGCTCCCAGTCTTTTCAATGAGACAGTGTTGTGAAGGTCAAAGTAATTACCCTCTTTGAAGAAGTTGCACTAAGAATTTAGGATTATGAATTAAATCAATGCAGACAGCGGCCGCATCGACTCTGTCTCTCAATCTGTGTTTTTATACAACGTGTATAAATTCTTATTAAGTTATGTATGTGTGTGTGTGTGTGTGTATACCTTTATATTCTTATCTAGGCTCTCAAGGGAGTTTATGTCCAGTCCCTCTTTGCAGGCCTGCAGACAGGAAATGACTTTCTGACTTTCAATCTTTCCTGGTCGGATGGTCAGTCCAGATAAGCTTCCGCGAAAGTACTGAGTGAACCGTGGTTTGGTGACTTCCCCACCTAAAAGCAACCACACACACACACACACACACACACACACACACACACACACACACACACACACACACACACACACACACACACACACACACACACACACAATAATGAATTAATAGACGGTCAGGTGTGTTCGTCCCAACTGTTGCTCTAGACCAGTGATCCCAACTCCCTTCCCAGAGGGCCGGTATCCAGCATGTTTTAGCTGTTTCCCTAATCCAACACACTTGATTCACCTGTTCAGCAGCTCATCCGGTTCTGCAGAGGCCTGCTTATCACCTGCTGAGTAAAATCAGGTGTGTTGAAGCAGGGAAACAGTAAAACATGCTGGATAGCGGCCCTCGGGGAAGGGAGTTGGGGATCACTGACGTAGACGGTCAACTCAATTCAGTTTTTTTTAAAGCACCAATTCAAAATACAAGTCATCTCAAGGCAAAGCAAACATTCCATTTGAACCTATAACAGTGCACTGAGTTCAGTTCATTACTGCAGTTGAAAGTTTTCTATCTAAGGAAACCCACAGAGTCACTGACTGGTAGCGTTCACTCTGTTGTGTCAGTGACTTTACAGCAATCAGTCACTCCAAACAGCTGGTCTGAAGCTGCAGTTTTATTTGTTTAAACAGAAAATTCATGGAAAATCTTTGGATGGTGGAGAAACTCAACAACGAGGCACCTGGAACAAACAGAAGAGCACACGTGACTCCTGAGCTAGTATTAACGCTCAGGCTGCATGGTCATGCTCTTCATGAATTATTAAAGCCTCACACTTCAGCCCTCAGGTCTACTAACCTATAGCTTATTAGTTTCTTAAGCTAACATTTCACTGGGCTGTTGCTGTTGGAGACAGAAGATGTTAGAAAATATTGAAGTTATCAGCTGGAAGCACACTAAAATGTTGCTTTAGACCTGTTTGTGAGATGATTTTTCATTTCAAACTAAAGTGATCGTTTTTGTCTTGCAATTTATTTTCAAAATGTGATGCTTACTGTGTGTCTCTGCACTTTACGTAGATTTTATGATGCAAGGAAAATAAATTGAGAAGCAACTGAGAAGGATTTTGAATGTGTGCAACAACGTAGCACCATTTTGCACCATTATTAACATGTTAGGGTGATCGTGTCTGGTTGGTTCCATCCCAACATGACTCAGCAGCTCCATTCATTTATACAGGTGACAGCAGTCTGGCAGTATCCACGCTAGTGTAAATAAACATTGAATTAGGTGTTTGTAATAGTTTACGAGAACACCTTAAAGCACAAGTAACCTAGTAAAAGTAGTAGAGACCCAATTAGCAGCTGTATGTCTGTAGTTCTCTGTTTAATAACAAAGCAGCAGCAGTCTGCTGCAAGCGATCCTCAGCTCAGGCTAAATAAAGATAAAGAAAAAGTCAATACATTTAAAAGTCTGTCCTCTGAACTCCATAAAGGCCAGAGCAGCAAGAACCCTTCATTAGCTAAAAGGTTACCGCAGCTCTGGGTATCAAAACGTTATCTTTGTGTGTCGTCCATTTATCTCCTCCTGCTTTTTCTGCTCTTTTATATATTTTGGCAATAATCCATTGAGGCACTAAACATATAGAACATTTTTATCAACCAACATTTGTCTTTTTAAATGCAAGTGTTCATTCATCAAATAGCTGGAAGAAGAAACGGAGCAATGTCACCACAGTGAGTTCCAAGAAACCAACTTCCTCCCCATCACTTTGTTGTCTAGCCTCTCAGCACGTTTGTTCCTCCATCTCCTTCTTCTCATCTGGTTGTTAGAGGCAAAGATATTTTCTTTTTTGTCCTTTTCATTGTTATATTTTACATATCCTCACGAGACCTGAGATTTTTGTTGGTGTGAAGGTTTCATCTCCCATCTCTATTTGCATTCATATGACCTTGAAGACATAAAAACAAGCAATTCAAAAAGATTTAAGAGTTCAAAATAAGAAAAAGAGGTTCAATTTTACAAAAAATAAAAAAATGGTAAATGGCCTGTATTTATGTAGCACCTTTACAACATAGTAGCCATTCACACCCTGATGGTGATGAGCTACATGCAGCCACAGCTGCCCTGGGGGCGAGGCCACCAGCAGGTAAGGAGGATGAACTGTCTTATCCAAGACGACGTGAGTGGGGCTCAAACCTGCAACCCTCTGGTTACGAGGTGGCCACTGAACTCCACTGCCACTGTCGCTCTATAAAAAAGTTGAACAAAACAAAACATCATGAAGTGCAAAAAGCCAGTGTCCTCTTAGGGGTCAAATAAGGGAGTATGTCCAGTCTCAAAAAAACATCAACAGCTAGGTGGCAGGAATGTTTGTGAGTATCTAGTTTCCTGGGCTCTCCTTCATCAAACGTTCGTAGAAATATTCCTACATTCCTTTCTATGAACGAAATTTAGAATGTTCATAAGAACATGCGGTGGCCTCTCGTACGCACGTTCCTCCGCAATCGTCTGATGATAAATCCCACCTGTGCGTTCCCAGGTCCTTGTGTCCGTACACCGTTATTTACATACAGAAACGCCCTCAATTAACCCTATTTGGTCACACTACATGCACAGCTCATGAGGGGATTCCCTGGGAATCACGGAAGATGCGTCCCCTCCGGAGTCTCTGCCAAATCCTCCAATAACACGAGATCAGCCATGCTACAATGTCAGATACCTGTCGGTCACATGTGTCTTTTATTGGTTTTAGCACCATTTATGCAACAAAGTTTTTTCCCCACCAAAGTAATAATTTATTGGGGAGAATAATTAATGGATGAGGAACATGTGTGGGCGAATGAGACCTTCGGTTTTTGCGGTTCCCTTGTTCTACCACTAGATGCTGTTCCTAGGCATGGCTGAAGTTTTCCTATATTTAGGAACACTTTCATGCACAAGTACAAAATGATGAATACCACACAATGCGTAAATTGGTTCCTACGCACGACATACACACAGATCTGTGCGTAAGTACGGTTGATAAATGAGGCCCCAGATCTGCTACATTTTTAAAACATGGCAAGTCTTTTAACAAGAACATTTCCATGAAGTGAAGAAACTATCAATGAGATCATTCCTGAGAGTCAGGAGAGATCAGCTGTGTATAAAAGCACCCCCTCTCAAAAAACAAAACACAAAAGCACCAATCAAAACATAAGATACCAGTAACCTTCAGGCTTCACTTGAGCTGAATGACGTACCACTGTATGTACAACCAGCTGAGACTCCATTGTGGAGTAGTGACATTTTCTCTAACACGTGATCTGGCATAATAGGCTGCACTTGATTGTCCAGTTCACACATTTCTTGACCTTTAAAGTCTGCAGGAATGCATCTTCACTTTGCAGAAAGAACTAAAAAGGATTTTAGATATAAAAGACTTCATGAGGTCAAGAACCTCTATACTGTAACACAACTTGACCTGTTTGGATGTACACACATCATGCACATGCTTCTAGAAGGTTTTCATCAAGACAAGGCTTCTTTAACAATTTCTAGAGTTTTTTATATTTCAGAATATGGAGCTGCGTGTTGCCAGAATGGTTTTCTCATTGAGTTTGTTGCTGAGTGTGGAAAAATGGTTTAAAAGGACAGGTTGGTGGTAAACCTGGGGAGCCTGAGAACTACACTTCCTCCTAACAGTCACCCAGCAGGCCTGAGGTTGTGGCTACTCTGGTCTGCTGGAGGACCGCTATGAGCTCTCGCTCCATGTAGCTCCACACTAGCTAGCATGGAGTTGAACTGCTACACAAAGATTCCATGTATTACTGTTGTAACTAAAGGAAATGGAGAACCGACTAAACATCTGACACACAATGGCCCAATCCCAATACTCGCACTTGCACCCTTCAATTGCGCGTTCCTGGCCAGGGGTGCGAGTGCGTAGGGTGTCCCGAATCCCAAGTGCGGAAGTTGACCACGCAAGGGTATTACCCACAATCCATTGCTGCGTAGGAATTTAGAGTGCCTTTTCTGAAAACATGTATTTTCAAGTGAAAGAAGTTAATTTTAAGATGATTTTTATTCATGCTCTGAATGTTTTAGACTAAGATATAAATGTGAACAGCAATTAATTAAAATTTAGTCTAATAATTGTTTGTTTGTGTGTTTGAAAGCTGTTAATGAAGATTTTTTTAAAAAGCACAAACAGTGACCAGCATCCCAGCATGCGTCGCGGTCGATGACGTAATGCTCACTGTCCCAATTCGGCAATTATTTGCACACTTGTGTACTACGCACTCGAAGCCTCACTGCACACTTCCTCTGAGCGCACTTCACAGAAGGGTGTAGGGCGGAGTGCGAGTATTGGGATTGGGCCAACATGTGAGAGCAGAAGAAGAAGAGGCCATGATGCTAAGCTACACTAGTTAGCAAACCTTGACACATATAAAACGGAGAAGTCTAGAGACAAAAAGATTCCCTTAGAGGAGCAAATATAAAACAATTTTATTTAAATTACAAATATATGAAATCTAACAAACTAAATGTAGTCTGATAAAAATCCCCCAAACCAGGTGGAAAAAACAATTCAGTCTTCTTAAGGCGACGTCCCGTCTACACCCTGTAGCTCCCCAACGAGTCAGATAGAGATCCTTATCACCCTGGGGGCAGACAGCAGACTTGTACAAGCTGATCTGATCTCCCTGGAGGATCTTATCAGCTAAGTGGCTTGTCATATGCTTGTCTTCGGCTCTCAAATGTGACACTGATGAAGCTTTTTTCCTGGCTGGACCGATGGGAATCCAAAGGGCAGACAGCTAGGAAAACCTTAAATATAACCGGGTTCTGAAAATGCAAAACCTTCACTACTAAATGGATTAAAAACACAGTTGATAATGTGATCTGCGTTTTATGTCTCAGCAGTGTTTACTGTATGTTTGTGTGTTTGTGTTATAATTATAAATGTTTGTTTATTTCTGTGTTTTCATGACACTCGACTGACACAAGTCAGTGAATCGATGCAGTCTGGCGTTCCTCACATAGGAAACTTTAACTAATTGGCATAATGAACTGAACTCAGTGCACTGATCAGTAGCAATGTTTACCCTGTGAAGTGCCTTGAGACGACTCTTGTTGTGATTTGGTGCTATATAAATAAACTGAATTGAATGAAAAAAACACTATAGTATAAAGTGCAAGTTCAATGAGAAACCCTTTTTTACTTATTATTTTTGAAAATGATCAGTCACTCTGAGTTTCACATGCAGGCTGAACATGAAAATAGTCTTCTACCCCTATTTCCTGCATTAGATTCTGATAGAAAATAGACGGAAAAACACTCAGTTCAGAAAAGCCTGACAGATCTACATCACACTGTCACTTAACATTCATGGACTCACCCATATAGGGAGCCTAAGTCACGCCCATCTACTTCTGGACCATGGGTCCCCAACTGCCCCAAAGAATTAATAGGAGTCTATGATGAATAAAAGTTATTTTCTAATCCTGTTTGATATGGATTTAATATATGATGTCTGTGAATTTTAACAATACATTCTGATGCCAAGAAAGTGCTTATTTTCGACAGGCAGCAAAAGTTATTTTAGGTTTTGTGTGAAAACATGTAGAGGACTACAAATGTGCATCTCACCAAATGAACATCATTAAACCAGACACGGAGAAGAAGAGAAGAAAAATGGCTGAGTTTAGCGAGTTTCATCCAGGATGAAAGAGAAGCATTAAACGTTGAGAAAACCACCATAAATCTGGTCATGTGGTAAGTAGCTACGCTGGAGGAGAAGAGATTCTGCTGTGATGTCATATATGACGATTTGTAGTCATTTAACCCTCCCACTGTCCTATTGGGTGACCCCACCAGGAAAGGTGACGTTTGAGCACGGTTGATGGTTAATCCCTTGGGGTCCACGTGGCAGGTGTGAGGTGGTGCTCAGTCCTCACCTCTGCCATGTGGACCCCAAGGGATTAACCATCAACCGTGCTCAAACGTCACCTTTCCTGGTGACAAATTTTTACAAGCTAATAAATCTCAAATTACGTCTCGGGCATTAATTTCGGGGGACGCTCACAAACAACACTTCAAATCAACGCAAGTTATGCGTGGCAGCCATTTTAAACACGCGTAGGCTAGGCGTCGTTAAACAGCAAGTATATTCCAGCCTAAGGCTCCCTATAGACTCACGACGGGGAAGGCTGTTGTTGGTTTAGCGTCCAGGAAACAGCAGAGAACGTCTGGGCTAGTAGAAGCTAACTGTTAGCATTAGCAACTCCACCACACAGCAGAACTCCTCCAGGCTTGTGTTATTTGTGGAGATAAAACATCAACGTTGCAGAGCAAACAGTCAGTGGTAGAGTCGTGTTGCTGTTAGCCAATCAGAGGAGAGATGTCCACATATCAGGAAGTAAGTCTCCAGATCCTGCCGTCTGAAGCTGTTTTCTCCTCCAGCTGACTTCTACGTCCTCAAACAGGCGCACCGGAGCTCTTTTTCCCCAGAGAACAACTTACAAGGCATTCATTCCTCCTAGAGACCACTGCAGATGTATTAAAAATATAAGGAGAAATTACGTTTAAGACACTAGAATATCTGCTCTCAGTTAAAGTACAGAAACCTGGGATGATAACAGCTTTGTCTGCCTTCAGTGAGCTGCCTAAACCTCGGCACAGATGACGTCTGCTATATTGTTGCCTAAACTGTCAGTGCTTTGAGTCATGTTAGTATTTCACATTTTCACCGTGCTTTTCTCCAACTGTCTCTGAGCTAGTGTGGCACACAGAGCTCATGCTGGACTAAGAGGAAATACAATCATCCATCCATTCACAACTTAACATCTCCCTCAAAGATGCTGCTCTCCCATACGCCTTTAAGCCAGATTGCAATTTGTATTCAATCCACTCCTACCTGTGGTTATGTTCTGTTTATCTGCGTTTTTGTCTGTCAGTACATTTAAGAATTAATGGCTGTCCTCTACATCTGGCTTTGACAGCCTGCTGTCACCCCAGCACAGAGCCTATTAGATAGACTAAAGAGTTTAATCCATCATCATGTAGAATTTCAAACATTAAACACAATCTTTTCTTAGCCATCATGCTTCTCCTGCTCCCTCGTCTTAACAGCTCTGGTTTTCATCTCCTCCCTTTTTTACGTCTCTTAAGATGTCCACCTGTCCTCTGAGTCCCACCATGACAGATGTTATCACTTGAGGATTTGGCCAGGGAACCTATGAAGGTCTCAGACAGAAGATAAAAAGAAGCTGAGGCGATGGTATTAGTAAGACGCGGTGGAGTGATATAGGTGATGAAGCTGCTGATCATTCCACTTTAGAGAGATTGGTCTTCACTGCAACGCCTTGCAGCTTTTCTTGCTCTATGAACATTTGCTCTATTTTATTTGGGTCAATTCCAAAACCAGGAATAGATGAGAGTGGAGCGGCACAGGGAGCGCTGGGAAAAAGACTCTTACTTAGGTATAAGTGAGAGACGTGAGTTCACACTCACTATGTAATTTAGAGTGTGTGGGTATATGCATCGGTGGATATGGGCCTGATATTTATTCAATTTACTTTCTATACGGGTATATCAGTTTCCATTTGAGTTTGTGTGTAATCATCAGCAGATCTAGCTGCATGCTCGCTGCTGCGATGGGAGAGGCCTGGAGGCAGAATGCCGGGTGTGATTACACTCAGGAAAGGGAAGGAATGAGGTGAGATGATTGTGTTTTTCTGACTATTGCACACTTCTGCATGTGAACTGGTCAGAGGGTAAATATAGGCTGACTGTGTGAGAAGTGCGCAGGCAGCACTTACGCTCTGATTTGAGAGAAGAAAGTCGAGTGGGAGAAAGACACTTTTCCTTAAAAACAGGAGAGAGGAGGAGTAAAAACCTGCTGGGGTTAAACTCACATAGTTTCAGATAGCTTTTGTTTCTGTCATGTCTGACTTTAGCATTGAAAACCGGTTTGGAGGTGGAGCACAAATATACACACAATGTAAATATCTGAACAGAAATCTCTATTTAAAATCAGCCATCATGAAGTTTGCTGTTTCCTCAGATACTCCTCCTGTTGCATAGTTAACTTTAGTGAACGTATGGTAGTACAGACTACATACAGGGTGGACAGGCAGAGAGCCAAGAGACAAATAACATAAAAGAGGATAAAAGGAGGTGAGCAGAGAGAAACAAGGAGAAGCCAGGTGTGATTAGGTGTGTTTCCTTTATCGGAGCTTCCAGGTAAAATTGACCGGGAGATGCGAAGCCCCGGTCCTCTTAAGCTGTCCTGTCTCCATATATATTTGGCCCTGTAAGGAATTTGATGAAACGTCAGCACATCACGACCGCTGCGCAGTGAGTTACGTCATCGATCAGCGCAAAACGCAGTAAACAAAGATCGACACAATGGAGGAAGCAACAATAGTCGGCACGTTTATGTTTGCTATGTTGTTATTTGCAGCGATGGCTTCCATCGCTCGTCTCTCTAACAACTCGTGTTTTCCTAAATAACGGTTCCCTCCACATATATGCATTTCCTATTTCCTCCTGAGTTGACATGATTTCCGACTGAGTTACAACCAATCGGCAGCGTTCCCGCCCAGCGTCTTCACCGGGCCTTTTATTGGGCCGCTCCGAGTACCTACCCCTGATCAGGTACTCAGAAGGTTCCGGAAAACGGCCGTTTGGCCGGCCCGGTCAAGTAGAGACAAGCGCACGTCAGGAACTTCCGGTAAATTTACCCCAAAGTTCCGATAAAGGAAACAAACCTATTGATGACCCCGAGCCATCATCACCTCCGTGAGAAGTTTGGATTAAATCTGACGTCTCATATTCTGATACGGCTCTAATCTTCACCCCTCTTTCAAATATGGGTCAGATCAGATGATCTGTGAGATTCAGATCCACTTCCTGTCTGTGACCAATGAGAGGCAAGGACCATTTTCACCAATAAGGGATTTAATCTGACGTGTACCAAAGCATCTGCAGTTATTGGACACCAGTTGGTTTAGTTAGTTGCCTCTGAGACTAGAAGCTGCTTCTAATTTGGTAAAATTAATAAAACAAATGTTTGATTTTCTTCCAGGAAACCAATTTTGGTGATCTGGAGCTCTGCCCTTCCATCTCCGTTCCATGGACTCTTTCATGACACATCTTTTAGGCAGGCCTTGTGTTAGTCATTTATTTTCTTATCTTTTCTTGCTTGACTGTTTCTTTTTTAACTTGAGGTGTTTTCTCTGTCTTCCCAGCTAGTGCAATGAAAAAATATCAGTTTAAAAGGTGCTATATGAACACACATCACTTGTTTACTGACTTGAAGCCTCAAATCTAGAAATTTTACCATGAGGTTTTTGTTTTTGATTAAATTAAAACAAATTATTCTAATTATCATTTCAGCCCTATGAGTTCATGCACATGATGTTGGACACACGAGATGCTACTATTGATATCCCTGCATCTCTAGTTAATTCAGCAGTTGTAGACAAACATGCACACATTAGACTCATGAACCGTGGAGAAGAAACCTCTCTTCTAGCAACAGGTCACTTTTAGACACAGCTCTTGTAAAACACTGATTCTCATGTGGCAACAGCTGGTTTAATTACAAATTTCACAGAATTACTGATGCCCTAAAATCTTGCTGAGTTCCACCAGAACTGCTTTTTTTGGGAATAAATACATAACAAATTCTTGATGAAATTAATTTTCTGTGGTCTGAACAGAATCTGTACCCATTAGATGATGCTGACTGGCCATTTGTGTGTCATGAACCATGAAATTAGCTCATTAAATTGAATTAAATACAACAGGATATCTCTGTATCGTTTAGAGCTGACAAATCTTTTATTTACTCTGTCATCACACTTCATCGTGCCAGGGAGGACCGGCAGCCGAGCGTCTGTGTGAATCCAACCGATGAGCAACCAAATATAAAGAAGTGTGTCGTCTGAGAGTATGTCATCCATTCTGAATTCAGGTATGGCTGAAATGTCAACAGCTTCTAAGCAGGCCATGTGGCTAATGTCGTATGTTAAGATGCAAGTATTGCCTTTATGGCTCTTAACTAAGCCTCAGCCCTGATTGTAAAATAGTCGTTTAACTCCCCTTTCAATTCATGACCCCTTTAATCCTGCCGTTAGCAGGCTGCATGGTGTTCAGGGGGAGACGCGGGTGAGTGAGGAGGTTCAGAGGGATGTGGGAGGACTTGGCCACAGATTAAAGCAACAAAAGATGACCCGCTTATGCCCTACCACAAAGAGTTATCGTTATCTGAGGCAAAGCATCACTGGGCTGTCAACCCAACAGAAGGGTGAACTGAGTGAAAAAGTCCCTTTGCTTTGATCCAAGTGCAATTAGTGGCAGCTATCAGTTTAATCGTACGTCTTCATTTAGACACGGACTGTTCATTTAAGACCAAGGAACATAATCCACAGCTTCCCTAGACTAAATCTGCATTATTATTATTATTATTTATTTATTTTTTATTTATTTATTTATTTTTATTATTAACTACTATTTTTATTGTTATTATTATATTATTATTATTATGATTAACTATTGTTATTATTGTTATTATTTTATTATTATTATTATTGTTGTTACTATTATTATTATTATTATTGTTGTTACTATTATTATTATTATTATATTATTATTATTATTATTATTATTATTATTATTATTAATAATAATAAGAGCCAGTATAAACAACCAAACACAAGGTATTCCTTTGACTTATGCCAAAACATTTGTTTGTTTCACTCATGAATAATTTCTGATGATCTGAACAATTCCATCATCAACATCACCTCGACCTGCTCACCTTGCCAGCAGGCACCAACTGTGAGTTGCATGTCAATCTGTGATGGGTGGATGGGCCAGTCATCCGTCACCAGGTAGGGATCATAGGTGACTCCATCCACGTAGAGCGTCACCACCGGGAACTCCACATTGATGACGTAGTAGTGCCACTCCTTGTCACAGATCTGTGAGGAGAGAGGCAGACAAAGGGGGAGTTACCAATCAATGTTCCATAGGTCGCCAAGAATCAGTTGCTTAGGACGACGTGTGTGTGTGTGTGTGTATTGCAGGAGGGCATTATAAATATTTTAGAGAGACTTCAGCTCCCTCCAAACACACAACACCAACAACCTCAAGCTGGTCAAATTTCATACATTTTTATCAAAAAGTTTCTTGTTTCTTTGTGTTTTGAGTACGATTCATTAAAACTATTTAAATGTTTACCTTTGGACCTTGTCCTGAAAACAGACTTTATTTCAGCAGTCTTAAAAGCTTTAATTGAATACCTGATGGGGAAAGTGAAATAAAGTTGACTTCAGATGATTTTCTGATTTAAATGAACCCTCCTACTGAGGCAAAGATGTGAAACTGACACGGCTGACTAAGGCTATGTTCACACTGCAGGCAAAAGCGCATCAAATCCGCATGTTGACCTGCCTGTGACCCCTATCTGATTTTTTTGTGACAGTCTGAACAGCACAGATCCGATTTTTCCTAATCCGATCCAGGTCGTTTCAATATGTAGTACTGATTGCGACACATATGCGCATTTTTTGAAAGCGACTGCAGTCTGAACGGTCATGTCGCATTAAATCTACCTCATACGTCACTGCTCAGCGGAGGTGAGCGTCGTGTCAGGACCTTTCTGAGGAGGAGCGCTGAAGAGCAGCGCTGACAGAAGGATTCAGGGGTCTGTGGGACATCCTGTCAAGTTTTGGAATTAAGAATACAAGAAAGCATGAGAGCGGGAGGTGCTGCTGGAGCGAAGCGCTTCTCCGGTCTCGGTCTCCGTGACAGCGGGGCGGGGGGGGGGGGGGGGGGGGGGGGGGGGGGGGGGGGGGGTTTCCGTGAATGAACTTAATACCAAAACATTTTCAGGGAATACTAACTCGGGAAGACGGCGGGAATAAGGAGTTAAATAGTTTTTAAAATAGTTTCCACCCCAAAACGAGAGACTCAGGTGTGATCCTGTGTCTGAAATGTCTGTGAGGCTTTTACATCACAACTCCACCTCTCCTGGTTCTGACTGGGACTTCTTGTCTTCTGCGCATGCGGGTCGCTTTGGGGCCGTGAAGCGTTCACACTGGAGAGTGTTTGATGTCGCATTTCAGTTATAATGTGAACAGTCACACAAAAAATCGGATTTACTCAAAAAATCGGAATTGAGCATCAAGACCTGCAGTGTGAACGTAGCCTTAGTTTATGCTAATTATTTGTAAGCTTTTCTTGTCAACTTCCACTTATCTGTATCTGAACTGGTAACAGCACTGGTTGAAGCCCAGAAGGCCAGCCAAGAGATCTAATCCCTTTAATATTTCCAGGTCAGCCCTGGGTCAGGCCGGGGGGCTGCCACCAGAGGCTCATGCCTGAAAACCAGATCCAGGTAGGTCAAGGTTTAAGTCCCAGCAGACCGGACCGGCAACTGTGAAGTTGCAAGTGGAATGTTCTGGCCACAGGGGGCAACAGGGGCTGGGTGGCCTTTCATTAAGCCTGTAAAGAGTCATTTTAGCACATACTGGCTCAAGAACATGATTTAAAAATATGAAAAAGTTGCTAAGTGTCCCTTTAATTGTCAATAACATTGTCCCAGTTAAACAAACAAACAAACAAATATGGTAAAATCAGTTCTGAGAGATAAGCGGGCCCAAGACCATTATTAACTAACAGAACTTTTATTGTTTACACTGAAATCATTAAAGGGTTACTTACTAAAGAAATCAAAGAGACATTGTCCAGCTTCTGCTAGAGGACCCTGAGATCAGAGAGGATACATGATCCCTCCGGCCATGGACGAAATTTTGATTTCAGATGTTGGGGGGGGGGGCACAGCAGGCTTGTGTGCATCTGGGGTGGGGGGTGTTATATAAAGTTACAGACCCCTTGACGCGTCACGTGCCCAAGCTCCCGCCCCCCAGCTTTTGACTTGGGGGCAAGAAGACGGTACAGCACCACTGTTATTATCTGCCTGTCAGTTGTTAATAACTACAGCTACAGCCAATAATACGTTAGCAACGTATCAGCAGAGCCAATAGATTAGCTTTTGGGCGGGTCTAATACAGACATGAAAACGGGTCAAGTGTGAAAAAGGTGAGAATACCCCCAACCCCCCCCCCCCCCACACACACACACACTCCCCAGCAAGTACATCTTCTGCAAATGAAAGTATATTGGGGCATTTTAGAGATAAAAGCATCAACCTGGTGAACTTTATGGAATAAAATAATCAAGCAGAGTTACATGCTACACATTGAGTATTAGAAGAAATAAGACCAACCTCTATACTTTAACGGGGGGTCAGACCTGGTGCTTGAAGGCCACAGTGGCTGCATGTTTTCTACGTGTCCCTGCTCAGACACACCTGATTCTATATCAAGTTGGGGTTCTATTTTAACACAGAGTAGCAGAGCCTTTGTTTACCTTCTGCTAACAAGTTTCTGCTCCTCCTGAGACGAGGACAAGCCTGAGACGTGTTTAACCACATGTCCCAGCGTTGTCCTCAGCTCTGAGGAAGGAGACAGAGAGAGGATCTAGGGTGATGGGGGGGTTGGTCTGGAGGCCCCACAGAAACATTTTAGTGAAGTAGATGTCATTTCCTGCATTCTAGTGATTTTTAACAGGTTATTTTATTAATTTAAATGATTGTTTTTAAATGAACAACTTAAACAAGTGAAGCTTTAAAAACTAAACCAGTTATCAATGAAATCAGATCAACATCAGCATGAAATGACAGGTTTGGCCTGGTTTGTTATTTTGTTAGAACCCAATGGTCTCATTCAGAAATGTGATGGAGAATGAACCCAGCTCTGCTGCTGCTGAAGATACTAAAACCATAAAGAATCCTAAACTTCCAATAGAAATGTTGGATGTTTGTTTTGTATTTGCTGATAATAATAATAATAATAATAATAATAATAATAATAATAACACCAGCAGGAGGCTGTGGGCTGAATAAGGGTTTAATGATACCTGGCTGATGGATCTCCTTGACTAACCAGCTAACTAACCCTCCCACCTCCTGTCCTTTGGGGACATTTTGACTTTTATTATCTCCTCATGTCCATTGTGTCTCTGAGGAGCAGCTAAAACAAACAACCATCTAACTCAAAAGTTTTCTCCCAGTTTTCTTTAAGTTGAATTTAACATCATTTGAAGTCATCCTGGTTCATGAAACAATAAGCAAGAACTTCTACAGGCGGACACATCAGAACAATATTGTTATTATTTCAACTGACTGTTCTCTTGTTGAGCGCTCTCCTCTCCTCCGCACCGTCACCCCCCCACCCCCTCCACGCAGCTCAGTAGAGTCTCCAAAAGCCCCAGACTGAAACCGAAATGACCCGACGGAGTTTAGGTTCGCCCGACATCATTACAGAGACATTTTAGCGCTTCTTTACCACCATGGAGGAATAACAATGATTCCACTGTGTTTGGTTTGAGGCGCGTCCTCATCTCCTCATATTGTGCGGCCGCCAGTCTCTCCCTCTCTCCCTCCTGCTGTCCAACGCGACTCAACACGCTCAAATTATTAATCGACCCAAATCCGACCCGAGCAGTCGGGCTCACTTGGTTCGGGCTCGGATCGTAAGAGTGGGGAAGAGGCCTTCACCTGAGGTCTACACAGGTGACCTCCAGACGAGATGCGCTCGGGTCGCGCGTCACCGGTTCTGACGGACTTATTTATTTATTCTACAGTTTGTGGTGTTTGGTGCATGTTAAAATTCTCTGGTATATTACCTCCCGTAGTTAATAGTGAAACTTGTCAAACCGCAAAACGGCGAATTTCGCCGAAAGGTGAGGGATTTTCATGTCTGCTAATAGGAAACCGGTTTCCGCTCGGTCCTACTGCTCAACCAAGTCCATTTAATTGAGCGTAATATTGTTTTTGGATGGAAAAAAGTGCAGGGGACCAAAACTGCCTTTTGAAAAAGTGTGTGTGTGTGTGTGGGGGGGGGGGGCCATGCCCCCCCCCCCCAAAAAAAAAAAATTACGTCCCAGCCTCCTGCAGGTTCTGGGTCAGCCTCAGGGTCTCCTGCAGTGAGATGTGCCCAGATGTCACCAGGTGCCCTCACCACATCACCGGGATTCAGGGTAAAATAAATGGATCCCCTCTGAGTTTCTTCTAGACATTTACTCTTACAGATAATCAGAGGAACCTGATTCTAAACAGCTACTAACTGGTTGTATTCCAGTACAAGGTTACTTCCATTTTGTAAATTTAAAAATAAAAACTAGGTGCATATTTAACATTGAATATTTCCTTTAGCTAAATGCTCTATAAAAGGCTATATCCTTCACCTGTTAGACCTGGTGAAAACGCTGGACTGGACAGCTTTCCATCAGTCCTGCGGTTACGCAGCTGACTGTGTTTTAATTGCACCAGCTCTGTTTGTCTGCCTCATTCCCATTTTCTCATTTTGGGTTTTGTGCTTGAGTTGTGGCAACACACTCATCAGGTTGTGCTCCTTCTCTTCTTCTCTGATACAACCTGGGACAGCCTTTGAACACTAAGCCCTGGGTAACCTCCCTCTCTAATGAGGAGCGCTCCACAGCCTGCTTATTAACACCATGCTAGCAGAGCAGATGGGGATTTTAATCAATGTGGTTAGTTCTCTCTGTTACGGGGGTGCAAGGCACTACATCTGGCCTATTGAATATCCTTCTGCACAGCTGCTTCACACACATGCAGGATGTTGATGGGCTGCGACGCTGCTGAGAGCAGTTGTGTAGGATAATCTGGTTATGGTTCTGATGATTCTGCAGATGTAATCAAAACTAATGGGATTGACTTTGATTAGCTAGTTAGGATGTGTGAAAAGCCTTAAACATGAGCAAAGCCAAACACCTGAGGTTTCTAAGCACTGTGGTGCATGCTATCTATTCCCAGATTATATCACACTGAAGAGTAAATTCTTTTAATTTGACCCTTAATGCGTCTTTCTGTCTGGATCTTATTTTTTTTTCCTGTTTGATAAAACTCCATTCTGGAGCTGCCTGGTATTACATGCATACAAACACACATTCCAGTGACATTTAGACCATCCTCCCCCACGCGCCATTGGATTTTGCTGTTCAGCATTTCAAAGAGATCTCAGGCCCATCTGGGATCTGAAGCCCTAGCGAGTGACTCCTTCCTACAGGCTTCAAAGAGGACATGGTGTGGCAATATTGCCCAAGAGAATGATGCCTGAGCTGGGTTTGATGACAGTTTGGAGAGTGCTTTCTAAAATAGAAGGAGGGAGAGAATAATGTGGCCACACGTGTCAACAAAAAGCAGAGAGAGAGAAAAGCTTTAAGGATGGATTTCTTAGTAGCTACAGATGGTGAAAATGGAGTTAGGACACTGAAAGGTGAGGAATTTTAGATGTTTTTAAAATAGACACAGACTGCCTTGAGACAACCATCTGCCTCTGAATGTTTAAATATGAAGTGGATGAATTTGTTGTGGCACATTAGTTACACACGAGGACTCAGGTCACTGGTTACCAGCAGAATAACTGAATTATAATAATTAATAATTATTTTTATACTTAACCATCAGGAGCCAGTTATCACCTTCACAATGACTAATAGTGGATTTCCTGGTTTTAAATTGGTATGTGAATCTAGGGTTGCATTGGGTTAGGGTTAGGTTGTCTGTGTGGTTGTTCAGTGTGACGAGTTCACCAACAACCAGTTTAGTTCTCTCCCACGACCAGATTCTGCCACGGCAGAAGGTTCCACATGCATTAAACGCTACATAACACAGTGTGGCATGGGTTGCTATCAAGCCCTCACAGTGACTTATGGACCAGTCCTTTACAACAGGTTATATGTTAGCCAGCCAGCCTAAGTAAAAGAAGACATTGTGGAAGGCATCAAAAAAGAAATTTTACTAATGACTAAAATCCACTTAAAGCTAAAATCCTATTTATTTTATTTGAAAGCACCATCTATAGGCTGACAGATGTATCACACCATATGCCAGTCTCCCTACTTCTGTATTTCCGGCCAAAAACAATGCCTCTCGTTCATAAACGCACACCTCTAGCCACCCAACAGAGCTAAAAATCAATGTTTTAAAATTGTTGTTCTCACATTGTGATAAATAAATAAATCATATATATATATATATATATACATAAAAAAATCCCATCTCACCTTCCGCGGGTGGTCTCATCAACTCAGGTCCTCTACCAGAGGCCTGGGAGCTTGAGGGTTCTTCAGTATCTTAGCTGTTCCTAGAACTGCTCTTTTCTGGACTGAGATGTCTGATGTGTTTTCTGGGATCTGCTTTAGCCACTCCTCCAGTTTGGGCGTCACTGCCCCGAGTGCCCCGATGACCACGAGCACCACCAATGTCTTCACTCTCCAGGCTTTCTCAAGGGTTAGGGTCAGTCTAGGTCACACCCTCCTGCCTCTAATCAAAACAATCATTCTAACACAGTAGGACCTAACAATATCAATGACTCCTCGGGGCGTAGGGAGGAGGTAGTTTCAGCTCGTTTAAGCAACAACAGACAGCTACAGTTTATAAGCTCGACCCTCCCATATTCCAGTCAGAATTGACGAAGCTCCTCGGATGAGAAGCGAAACGTCTTCAAGAAACCAAAGAGGTCCAGTTGCCTTCATTCAAACCCTCTTGGACTTTAGAGAGTTTTTTACTTTCTACTACGTGCATGCAATAAATGCTGTCAATAACTGTGTTGTTGTTCCTTGTAGAACGTCCACCTGGCTCAGCGCCTCTGTGAGGTGTCTTGGTCACCCCCAGATGGTCAAGACCTATATTTGAGTCTGGTTCTACTGGAGGTTTCTTCTGGTAAAACAGGAATACATGATGCAGTGTGTAGGATTTGGGACTGAACCAAAATACAAATTCTCATGCAGCTTGATGGCAACTTTTTACTGATCAGTGAATTAAACGCTTTAAGCTGAATCACACTTTGGATTTAACTGTATTAAAATAAATTTACATTTAAATCAGAATTTGGACTGGATTACGTGTTATTACAGTGCCTTTAGGAAATGGTTTTGTTTCCACTACATGAATAAACTGAAGTGAAAAAGAAGATGTACTAAAGTTCAATGAGTGGGGTGGAGGTGGAACAGCAGTAAATCAGAACGTAAACCAAAAAAGAAGAAAATGAAGAAGACTGAACCTCTAGACTCAAACGAGGTCCATTAGAAAACACAAACCAGGGAAACTGACATGTTAATATTTTAAAGCACAAATAAATATTTCCACCACTCACTTGGTGAGTTTGAGTTTTAGCCCAAACTGGACAAAAGTAAACCTGTAGCTTTTTCACACAGACTCAGGATCCAGAGCTCTGAGCTGAAATGTTCGTTCTTACAGCTCTCACACCCAGAGCAGGTCTGTTAAGAGCACAAGATGAAGCCAAAGGCTAAAAAAGACCCGAACATGGCAGAATAAAGAGACCAGAACGCTACAGGCAGAGTTTAGTGTTCCTGCAGGAGTTTTGCTGCATCATACATGATAACGTCTGTATGAGTTTGTTGCTTCAGCTACAAACATGTGGGTGTCTTACTGTAAATAAACTGATAAATAGAACAAGATGAATCTGGTGAGTTTCAGAGTGAATTTAAAACAGAAACAAAGTTTTGAGTGAGAATGTGACTACACCCTCAAGTGCCTGGTGAACACAGCATGTAGAGCAACAGGCTTATTTATAATAACAATAATCTCAAACTAGGGCTGCATTCAATTCAATTCAATTCAATTCAATTCAATTCAATTCAATTCAATTCAATTCAATTCAATTCAGTTTATTTCTATAGCGCCAAATCACGACAAGAGTCGTCTCAAGGCACTTCACAAAGTAAACATTCAAATACAGTTCAGTTCATTAAGCCAATCAGTAAAAAAGTTTCCTATATAAGGAAGCCAGCAGATTGCATCAAGACACTGACTGTGTGTTGATACAATCCTCATACTAAGCAAGCATGTAGCGACAGTGGGAAGGAAAACTCCCTTTTAACAGGAAGAAACCTCCAGAGGATCCTGGCTCAGTATGAGCAGCCATCCGCTACGACTCACTGGGGATTGAGAAGACAGAGCAGGCACACGCACTATTACAAGTTTACAGAACATTTATAGAAACTGCTGAGGTGGAATGAAGCAGTCGTCATGTTTTAAGGATTCAGACAGTGTTGTGACTGTGGATCAGAGCAGAGTAAAATCTTTGTAGGACGTGATAATGAGGATGTCCACTAGTTCATAAAGTCTCTTTCTGCTGCTCTAATAGCAGACCTGAGCTCACTCAGGTGTGTTAGCTTAAGGTCTGTCCAGTGCAGACTTGCTTTCAGCAACAACAGCTGATGTTTGTTGGATGAAATTCTTCATTTGTTCAGTGTCTTATTTAACCAGTGTTTGTACTCCATTAAGGACCAAAAATAGACTTCACCAGACTATAATTTCATCATAGAAGACAAAGAAATGTGTGCTTAAAGAAAGAAACAAAACACTCCTTTTATACACTTTAGTTACTGATTATGACTTACAGCTTTTGTTTCTGGGTAAGTTATGATGACATTTTCAGGACATTTTGAAGTGCATTTCTGTGTAAACATTGTAAATAATTATCCTGCTAAGTTACACTTGGTAGATTTTTGAAGAACATAGCTAATGATGGGAGCTGCAGCTAGTCTGAACACAGCCAATACCAAAGTGTACTGCTATTATTTTTAAAAATCTCCAATCTCACCTATTTCATGTGCAACATTAGTTTATAAACCTTTACACTGTCATCAGCGTTGCATCACATGGTTATGAACATGGAACTCAGTAGTGCAGACGTCACCACCAGCAGGAGCAGCAGCAGCAGAACGTAGCACGTCTGGAGCATCCAGGGAGAAGCATGGAATGATTTTATTGATATTTCTGCAGAAATATCCGTGTAACCACCTCAGCTGACTCTATTTGATGGTAAGGAGCAGCAGTCGTACTCTGAGCACTTCACCTTAACTTAAGAGCTGAATGCAGCCACCCTATGAAGGAAGCTCATTTCAGCTGCTTTCTTCAGAGTTTTGGTCGTGATCCAAGTCCTGTGACTACAGCTAAGGTTCAGAACATCGATGGACCAGTAAATCAATGCCTTTGTGTTTTGGCAAAGACCTTTCCTAACAATACCTGACCAGATCAACACCCTCATTACTACAAACTCTGATTCATCACTCAAGCCTACCATCACCCATCAACAAAGCACCATACTGATGCTTTTCTGATAGAAGCAAAGACCTACTACCAGTCTGGGGGTACATCTTGACTTTTCTGGTCAGGAACCATGTCCTTCATCACAATCACGTCACACGTAATTGCTAAACCACCATGATGTAATCTGATTACTAACAGAACTACATTATGTGCAAAAAGCAGAGATGATATCTTCAGCTTCTCATACCAGAACCTCTCATCTTCATGCCATGACCCCCGCAAACAGGACCAGAGGACAGGGCAGTTCAGGGTGTGTGTCTGCATGCGCGTGTGCATGTGTGTGTGTGCGTGTGTGTGCATGCACATGTGCATGTGTGAATGCAAGCATGTGTGTGTCCATGCATGAGTGTGTGTTGGTGTCTGCGTATTCATGCATGTGTTTGTGTGTGTGTGCATGCGCGTGCATGTGTGTGTGTGCGTGCATACATGTGTGTGTATGCAAGAATGTGTGTGTGTCCATGCATGAGTATGTGCGTGTGTGTGTATATGCATGCATGTGTGTGTAGTGTAAAACCAGCATCATTTACCAGACCTCTGACATTTACATGACTGAAGAACACCCACAATCCACTTATGTGCACAAACATAAAACACTGAGAGAATGATAATGATAATTTAATTAAAAACAACCCACAAAACATTTGACGGTAACCAACGCAGCACCACTGAGTGCTGACTTCAAATGCTCCAAAGGTGAAGCTGAAGTTTAGGAGAGCACTGCCGGGTTGCCTTGCTTCTAAACAGCAGAGCAAAAAGTTTCCCACTCCCCGAAGCCTCCACTCTTCAGTGTCTCCGTTTGATGCAAATTGTCAGATGGAAGGAAGGAATGAAATAAATAACCACACAAACAAAAGGAGAGGGAGGATTTGAAACAAGTTGAGGACAATAAAAGGAAAGTGAAAGAGGTGGGGAAGAAACACAACCCACATCAAAGATCCCTCATCATCTCTTGGGGCACTCGTTGGTGAGACGAAAACAGAAGTGTCTATCTCACTTTTTAACTCTGCCGTTCATTTGGTCTCCTGTCTTTGCTGCCTGTCTCTCCATTATAACCTGACTGTGAAAGTTGTTGCCTTGAACTCTTTGGAGATGAAAGACTTGAGGATATCTGTCGCCCGACTCGGCGTCTTATCTTCAAACAAAAGATGGAGGGATGAAGAGGTCATGTGATGTGAGGCAGGAAGCTGGTAGGACAGGGAAATCTCACCCAAGGGCCAGAGGAGGAATGGCAAATACACTGCTCACAAAAATTAAAGGAACACTTTAAAGAAACACATTAGATACATCAGATCTCAATATGAAGTTGGATATCTATACAAATAACGACAGGGCAATGTCTTAGGAACAAAAGGATGCCAAGTCTTTTAATGGAAATAAAAGTTTTCAGCCTACAGAGGGCTCAATTGTGTAGACACCCTAAAATCAGAGTGAAATGAAGATGTGGCAGGCTAGTCCATTATTTCAAAAACTTAATTTCTGCAACTCAAAATGCTTTTCAGTATCTTGTGTGGCCCCCACGAGCTTGTGTGCATGCTTGACAACGTCGGGGCATGCTCCTAATGAGACAACGGATGGTGTCTTGTGGCATTTCCTCCCAGATCTGTGTGAGGGCATCCCTGAGCTCTTGTACAGTCTGAGGAGCAACCTGGCGCCGCCTAATGGACCGAAACATAATGTCCCACAGATGTTCTATTGGGTTTAAGTCAGGGGATCGTGAAGGCCATTCAATTGTTTCAATTCCTTCATCCTCCAGGTACTGCCTGCACTTGCCACACTCTTGCCACATGAGGCCGGGCATTGTCGTGCATTAGGAGAAAACCAGGACCTACTGCATCAGCGTAGAGTCTGACAAAGGGTTCAAGGATTTCATCTCGATACCTTATGGCAGTCAGAGCACCATTTCCTAGGCAGTAGAGGTCTGTGCGTCCCTCCATGGATATGCCTCCCCAGACCATCACTGACCCACCACCAAACCTGTCATGTTGAACGACGTTGCAGGCAGCATAACGTTCTCCTTGTCTTCTCCAGACTCTTTCACGTCTATCACAGGTGCTCAGGGTGAACCTGCTCTCGTCTGTAAAAAGTACAGGGCGCCAGTGGCGGACTTGCCAATTCTGGTGTTCTTGAGCAAATGCCAGTCGAGCTCTACGGTGCTGGGCAGTGAGCACAGGGCCCACTACAGGACGTCGGGCCCTCAGGCCATCTTCATGAAGTCTGTTCCTGATTGTTTGGGTAGAGACATTCACACCAGTGGCCCTCTGGAGGTCATTCTGTAGGGCACGAGCAGTGCTCAGCCTGTTCCGCCTTGCACAAAGGAGCAGGTATCGGTCCTGCTGATGGGTTGTGGACCTTCTACGGCCCTGTCCAGCTCTCCGAGAATAACCGCCAGTCTCCTGAAATCTCCTCCATGTTCTGGAGATTGTGCTGGGAGACACATTAAACCTTCTTGCTGCAGCACGTGTGGATGTGCCATCCTGGAGAAGTTGGACAACCTGTGCAACTTCTGTAGGGTTAAGGAATCGCCTCATACTGCCAGTAGAGATAATTACTCAAGCCAAAACTAGCACGAGTGGAAAACCAGCCAAAAAAGATCAAGAGGGAGAAACTTGAAATGACCTCCACATGTTAAACCAGTCCTGTTTTGAGGGTTTTGTAATTGTTGCCACTTTAGTGCACCTGTCGTTAAGTCCATGAACACCAATACAGCTGAAAGTGATTAACAATGCCCTCAGCTGCTTAATCAACCAGAAAATTATCAGACAGGTTTCATTGATTTCATGCCAGGCCCAATAAAAAAGCGTTCCTTTAATTTTTGTGACCCTACAGACGCGTAGGAAAAGAAAAGAACAACAAAGTTACAGAACAGGAATCATAATGATCTGCTCTTCTTGGAGTCAGGACAAAAACAAGCAGCTAGTTATTTTATCTTAGTCCCAGATTAGGATGAATGTCTACGTTCTAAACAGAAAAGTGACCTTCTGCTTATTCATCTTAAATATTCAAAACCTGATTTTTAAGATGATTACTTATTTAACTTGTTTTGTTTTTACTTTAGGAGAATCAGCAAACATAAAAGATGTTTAGTTTAAAGGTTCATAAGATGTTCTCTTTATTCTGATTTTATGTTTTTATTATTATGAACTTTAATAAATTAGGACTTTCCTGCTGACTGCTGAGTCTGTTTGAGAATTGCATTATCTTGCTGTTTTTTAAAACGCCATATTTACATTATAGGTTACAGGCTACATACAAGATACACATTAAAGATATTAAATTCAATTTATGTGAGTTTCTGTAGAGGATCACGGAGCAGGGAGACAGTGTATTTACACAGATCACAGAGTCTGTCTTGTTATTTCTAACAGATGTATTCATGTCAGCAGACAGTTTCATAAACCCCGTTTTAAACAACAGTCGCTGTGTGTGAATGCTCTGATCACTGACCTCTGTGATAGGAACAGGAGTTACATAACCGGGATCCTTAAACAACTGTTGTTCACATTAAAATACACAACAGTGTTTATAAACAATGTTTCAAACAGTGTTTATGAATTCAGCTGAAAACAGCAAAGGTGAAGGCAGCTTGTGATGTGATGTTCCTTTTTAACTACATGACTATGATTAAAAAACTAACGATAAGAAGTTGAGACACAATGAACTCATGTTAAAAAATTCATAAATGGATTTCTGATCCGTAATAAAGTGGAGTATTCTGTCCTAAATTAGGAGGAGTTGAAAAGCAACAAACTCTGAGATCTCTAACATTTATTAAAGGCATACTATGCAACTTTTTGATATGTTTAAATCATGTTCTTGAGCCAGTATGTGCTAAAATGACCCTTTACAGGGTTAATGAAATGTCACTCAGACCTCCACAGAATACCACACTTGCAACTCCAGAGTGACGGTCCGGTCCCTGTTGGACTTAGTAAAGTGGAGCTGACATGCCTGGTGCTGCAGTCTGCTTCCAGCATGTTTCCTGCATGTTTTAGATCATGAACACAGCTGATTTGTTTGATTTAGTGATGAACCGCTCCTGTAGACACTAATGAAGGCTGAGGAGACATTTCAGCAGTTAGATTAAGGTGTTAAAAAGACGAACACACAGCGAGGAGATACATTTCACTTTGGTTCTACTAAATGGACACTAGGGGGTGCTAAATAAGCCATAACTTCCAAGTGTTCCTTTAATAGCTGAGCTCACCTCCAGTTCCTAGTTCTATCCTCCTGACCAGTGGAGGGTTGGTTACTCTATTAGGGTACAGCTCTACGGGCTGAAACCAGAGAGCTGGAGCTGCATGTCGCCATGGTGATCCAGTAACAACCAGTCAAAAATGCCTCAACTATGGACTTCTTTAAAGTAACATTCCGCAACTTTTACACCTTAAAATTATGCTTTTTTGTAAAGTTTTGGCGTCATACTACTATCTATTATGTTCATTTTCCTACCTGTGATAGTGTTGGGGGGTCCCACGTCTGTTTACCGCACTATACAGTTTTTGAGCTCGGGTCGCTACTGGAAGTACTGACTGGGTGTTGCAAAATATGTCAAGCCAAAGGGATAAAAAAAGGCGCATGTTCTAAACGCGCATTATGTCCGCCAAAATGCGCGTCTTGAACGAGCGTTTTGGCGGACATAATGCGAGTTTAGAACATGCAATTTTTTGATTGCTTTGGCTTGCCATAATTGTATAACGTAGACTCGCTGTAGCAACGGCAGATTCACCAAAGAAAGCTAGAAATCCCTTATCAGAGGAATCTAGGAAAAGAAAAGAAGAACGTGATAGAGCAAGAGCAAAGACCAGAGTTATTATTGGGCCGTCTTTTCCTCGGTGGAGAGCTCTTTTAGAAAGAACAGCATGAACTACGGACTCTAACCTAGCTGTGCTGCTAATGGCTAGGTAAGTAATAAATGATTTCACCAAGGTTATTGTGTTTGGTCGGGCATAAAGTTGTTATACAGTCCTGATAAAACTATTTATTCAATGTGTGGAGGTGGAAAAGTTTGTTTTCGTTGTTTTGCCTGACATTAGGAATGTAAACATGCCTCTTATGCCTGAGAGAGAGATTTGATTTTACGACAGTGACGTTACGCAGCAAGCCACTAGAGGGCAACAGAGAGCATATATCCACAAAGTTCAGGAATGGGGCTTTAATATCAATTACATTTTAATAAAACATTCCAGGAAAAACCTACTAGTATGAAACTAAAAGGATCACTGAAATGTTTTCACCTACTGTTAGCTTGCTAAAGTATGCATTAAAATCCCTTTCTTTACTTAAAATATTAAAAATAAATAAACAAGTGTAAGACAGTCAGATCTTTGTTCTGTTTATGAGTATTAGACTTTTATCATCACACACTGTAATGTTTCTGTTGTTATTGTTGCTATAATGTTAGGATTATAACGCTCATCAGGGCTCTAAAGTAACTGTTTGTTGCTGCGTCCATGTTTGGTGAAACAGACAGAAAAAACATTGCCTTTGGGTTTTATGGCTTGTTTCCTGCCATATTTGTTTCTCCAGAAGTAATTTTAGTAATATTAATTAATATAAGAAAACACAGTGTGTTAGTTTGTGGCTCCATGTTCCCTTTTAAGCAGATATTAATGTTTAATCTCATGGTAGACCAATAGATTCATAACAGGGTGCCTAAAAATAAATAAACCAATAATAAAAACTATGAATGCTTTACATAACAGAATCATATTGTAGGTATAACAAAGGAATGATGTGAGTATAGGATGCTGTTTTCAAGCAGCTCAGAACAAAGACGGACAATGGGGAGAAGAGGAGGTAAAAGAGGTATAGGGATGGAGCTACGGGGGAAACGGGGCCTATGGGCATTCTGGAGGAGGAACCTCAACCGAGATTGATGAGTGTTGGAAACAAGGTGACTTTACTCAGAGGCAGGCCGGAGGAGACAGAAGGAGGATTTTAGGAAGTAGGAATCTAGACCAGAGCTATGCTGCTGTGTTTTGTAAAGCAAAGACACTTTAAACTTTAAATGATGCTATTTTCTGAGAATCAGATCCTTGAAAATAAAATCTGAAATGCTGATTTCTTTCTGCTCAAATCGTTTCAGTCTGCAGCAAAAGCAAAGGCACTGGCCTCGCTGTTCCAGCAGTTATGGAGAGACAGCATAAATGACCAGGTGTCTGTAAGGTCACCTGTGTACACAGTAAAATAGTTTCAGTTGTTCTGTTTTTCTGTTACAAGTAAAATGACCTGAGATTAGAGATTAAACAAAGTCTAGAGTAAAAATATTCTCACGATGGGGGAGGAGCACCCGGTTCCCTGTTTCCAAACGGCACAAATGACCTCGTATTGAACCTTAAAATCCATCCCCACTCATGTCAGCCAATTAAAGTGCTAGTAAATGCAAACACTTGAACAAAGTAGTAAAAAAACAAGTTTTGTTCAGGGTCTTAGGTGACATTTACTGACCTTTCTTTTATTAAAAAAAAGTACAGGAGAAGCTGGATTAAAGCCAGTTTCTCTTTCAGGTACATGGAGCCACTAGCTTAATGTCAAGACTAGGACGAGTAGAAGAACCGAAGACTAGCAGTGAGTTCGGCTGTAGCGTGTTTTACGACCCAGGCACGGAGAACTAGCGCTGAGCGAGAGTAACACGCGGTTACTATGGGAACGGCGGGCAGAGCTCGAAAGGGAACGAGTCTGGCCGGCGTTCCAGAGTTAAGACAAGCTGACTTATTTGGAGTTGTCAGGCTGATGAAGAGTAGTTCAGCTAGGAAGCTGTGGTTTGGGAAGCTTGGAAGCTTTAGTTAGATCAGGATCGTCACAAGTGATTCGATGACTGAACAGCTAGCGGAAGTGGGGCACTTCCGTATATAGGCGCGGTGATGACGTGGAGGGGAAGTCCAGAGAGAGGGATGCTGGGAAATGGAGTCCACTAGGTAGAAGAGCCGTGTCCCTGGGAGCTGCGACGGGAGGAGGTTGTGACAGGACCCCCCCCCCAGGGACGGCACCAGAAGTCCCAGGGTGGCGGGACCAGTAATCAGTGATGAGGGAAGGGTCCATAATGGAGCGGGTAGGTTCCCAGGAGCGTTCCTCCGGCCCGTAACCCTGCCAGTCCACCAGGTACTGCCAGCCCCAACTGCGACGGCGGGCGTCCAGGATCCGACGCACCGTATAGACCCGGTCGCCATTGATGAAGCGGGGAGTGGGTGCGGTGCTCGGGGGCGGATGCAGAGGAGAGGTGACGTAGGGCTTGAGTTGAGATGTGTGGAAGACCGGATGAACACGTAGGTGTGAGGGCAGGCGGAGGCGATAAGCCACGGGGTTGATGACCCTCTCCACTGGGAATGGCCCAAGAAATCGGGGAGTGAGCTACATGGACCCGGCCGGTAGGCGGAGGTTGGCCGTGGAGAGCCACACCCTGTCCCCCGGCTGATAGGAGGGGCCCGGACGGCGGCGGCGGTTGTGCTGTCGGACATAGGACGCGTTGGAGCGCTTGATGGATGCTCGGGCCTTGACCCAAGCCAGTCTGCACCGACGCACTAAAGTTTGTGCCGCAGGGACCGTCACCTCCGGTTCTTGATGTCCAAATAGGGGGGGCTGATAGCCGTAGCAGGTTTCGAATGGAGATGAGCCTGTAGCAGAGGAGGTCTGGAGGTTATGGGAGAGCTCAGCCCATAGGAGGTATGTGGGCCAGTTTGTGGGTTGTGATGAGACAAAGCACCGGAGATAACGCCCAAGTTGCTGATTGGAACGCTCTGTCTGGCCATTGGTCTGAGGGTGATAGCCCGAAGACAGGCTTGTGGTGGCGCTCACCAGACGACAGAAAGCCCTCCAGAAGCGGGACGTGAACTGGGGCCCGCGGTCGGAGACCAGGTCTGACGGGAACCCATGGAGTCTGACGACGTGTTCTAGGACCAATTCAGCTGTGCGTTTGGCGGTGGGTAGACCTGGTAGAGCCACCAGGTGTACGGCCTTAGAGAATCGGTCTGTGATGGTTAAAATCGTGTCCAGACCATTAGATGCTGGTAAGCCGGTTACACAGTCCAGTCCGATATGGGACCATGGCCGGTTAGGGACCGGCAGGGGCTGCAGGGATCCGTAGGGGGGCGATGAGAGAGTTTTGGACCTGGCGCAGATCTCACAGGCTGCGGTGAATTCCTTGGTGTCCTTGGCCATGGAGGGCCACCANTCATATTTTAAAATCTTGGAGATCTTGTCTCACATTCAGTGGTAAAGATTTCTAGGGAATTACTGCTGAGAAGTTTCCACCCACAAGTTCCTACTGTGGCGTTCCTACAGAATGAATTCCTAAAGATGAATTTCACCAGCTCAGTGGCCTAGTGGTAAGAGCGTCCACCCAGAGTCTGGGAGATCATGGGTTTAAGTCCATGGTCAGGTCATACCAAAGACCTTAAAAAATGGAACCTAATGCCTCCCTGCTTGACACTCAGCATTAAGGGGTTGGATTGGGGGGTTAAACCACCAAATGGTTCCCGAGCATGACTGCGTCTGCAGCTCACCGCTCCCCAGGGGATGGGTCAAATGCGGAAAACAAATTTCACACACCAGTGTGACAACAATGGGACTTTAACTTTAAAGCAACATTTTGCAACTTTTACACCTTAAAATTATGCTTAAGTTTTTGCGTCATACTATCATCTATTATGTTCATTTTCATACCTGTGATAGTGTTGGGGGGTCCCACGTCTGTTTACTGCGCTATACAGTTTTTGTGCTTTGGGTAGCGCTGGAAGTACTGACTGGGTGTCATTTTACGGCAGAATATGGCAAGCCAAAGGGATAACAAAAAGTGCGCGTTGTAAACGCGCGTTATGTACGCCAAAATGCGTGTCTTCAATGCAAGTTTTGAAGCCAAAGGGGGCAAAAACCCGCGTGTTCTAAAAGCGAGCATTATGTCCGCCAAAACGCGCGTCTTGAACGAGCGTTTTGGCAGACATAATGCGAGTTTAGAACGCACATTTTTTTTATCCCTTTGGCTTGCCATAATTGTATAACGTAGACTTGCTGTAGCAGCGGCATATTCACCAAAGAAAGCTAGAAATCCCTTATCAGAGGAATATAGGAAAAGAAAAGGAGAACGTGATAGAGCAAGAGCAAAGACCAGAGTTATTATTGGGCCGTCTTTTCCTCGCTGGAGAGCTCTTTTAGAAAGAACAGCATGAACTACGGACTCTGACCTAGCCATGCTGCTAATGGCTAGGTAAGTAATAAATGATTTCACCAGGGTTATTGTGTTTGGTCGGGCATAAAGTTGTTATACAGTCCTGATAAAACTATTTATTCAATGTGTGGAGGTGGAAAAGTTTGTTTTCGTTGTTTTGCCTGATATTAGGAATGTAAACATGCCTCTTATGCCTGAGAGAGAGATTTAATGTTATGACAGTGACGTTACGCAGCAAGCCTCTAGAGGGCGACAGAGAGCATATACCTGCAAAGTTGCGGAATGCTGCTTTAACTTGACCAGCAAGTTGCCATCAAACTCCTACCAATGAAATCCTACCCCGATGCTCTTCCTGCTTATTTGATTCCAAAGGATGATTTCTTTCCATTTTCTTTAAACAAATAGCTACTGACAAGTTTCCACCAACAACTTTCTACTATAGTGTTCCTAATGACTGATTTACTAACGAAGAATTCTTACCGACAAGATCCTAACAAGTTCCAACAAATTCCTAGCTGTGATTTAAGTTTGTGGTGACAAATTTCAACAGATGACTCCTCATTGTCAAGCTTATATTATTAAGATCTTTAAGGATGTAAATACTTCTCCAAAAGATTTTACAACTGGAAGATCATAAAAAATAATCTACTGGCAAATTACATCTGATGAAGAATATTTTATGTAATAACTTGGATCACGGGTTCCTAACCAACAGGCTAGGATCAGAGCCAGTCTAGATCAGTTAATACAAGGATGTACAATGGAAATAAAACTTTAGCATTTTTTTGACTACTGCATGCTGCATCTCTTTTAAATAATTCTTATAACTATTTATATTGGACACACTAGACTATTCCAGCCTTGTTCTTGAAAAGCACTTTAAGAATGTCCTTTTTTTTTTTATTTTTTTTTAGAGGAGGCTCTCCTAAACTACTTTTGCAGAAATAGCAATAATGTCTGTGGCATTCAAGGTCAATCTGCTAAGCCTCTTAACTAGTAAAACAGATATGGGGTAGTTCTGAACACTTCCTCAGGACACAAGAAGTAGTTTAGTGAAACCAAAAGTTGCCATTTCTGCCATTTTGAGGGCAGGACAAAAATGTTTGTGACCAGGTTTTCTTTAGTCACAACTCAACAACATTATGATGTAATCTGAAGCTAATTCCACTTCTTTAAAAAAAGTGTTTACTGAAGGTCTTAGCATTGGTGGCTTTCATGCCAGAGTTTTAAAACTAAGAGGAGCTCATGTTGAGAAATTGAGTTGTAAGGGTTTGAGTCAAATAACCAAGTCACTAGATTTTGCAAGATCTCATTAACTGTTAACAGTATTTCACTGGGCTGAGACTATAATGCTCAACATGAGAGACTCCACACATGGCGATAAAATAATCTCTGATATAACAGTTTTGGTCCGGTGCGACCAAATGGCAAAAATTACCAATCTGACCCACCAACATTCCCAGATGAGATGGAAAAATTCACAAAACTTCTTGAGATCAAACATTAGTTCAGAGAAGACAGACATTGCATTCTGGTTGACTGCATTTCACGTTAAACTAACAGCAAACTCATTTGGCTTTAATATTGGGACCAAGACAATCCAACATGTTGAATACACCCAGTTTGTGAGTGGAGCAGTCCCAACGTGCATCCTAGCAGGCCAGAGCATTCTTAACACACAACACACGACAAGAATATCTAATAAGATTATCTTTAGAATCATTATGGTAATTGGACATGTACTGTCGGAAGGGGAGGATTGGGTCCCTAAGTGGCATAATTATTTTGCCATGTGAAAGAGGCTTTAGCCACCAGTTTTAGACACAGAATGTAGAAAAATGGAAACCACACCTATCACCAGTTTAGATACACACTTTGCCAACAACCCAATTAAAAAAAAAAGAGCAAATTGACAACTCAAATATTCTATTTGTACAAATTTATGACCACATTTAGGTAAAAAATGCCACTGGTGATAATGACTTTAATTTGATCTTGGGAGACAATGTGAGAAACCGGACTTTGTCTTTCGTGACCGACCATTGGAAGCGACCAGACATGCCCTGCACTCATTTGGACACCAACCCATTGGTGAGTAATGACCCATTTTTAAAACTTTGCAATCATAACAGGTCAACCGCCCCCCAAGTGGTCTATTTCTGACCATCCAAATCAAGACTAGCTCATAGCTGCCATTGGACCCCATCATTTTTTCATGGCTTCATAGTTGGTTCAAAGTAAGTAGTTTCCATCAGATAGACTTGGAAATGAGGCTTATCTGAAGTGGCGTCTGGCCATCAGCCAGGTTGACTACAGAAGAGGAAATAAGAGACACTAGGAGGAGAGTTCAAGAATGTAAACAGATGTTGTGCTCTCACATCTGACAAGTAATGAAAGTCTCTTCAACACACCCATGTGCGCCTCACAGTAGAACCTTAAAAGTACAGTCTACCACATCCCTTGACCTCCTGTGAAACCTCATACCTTGAATTTACCATACCATACCACCTTATTTGTAGAGCGCTTTTAACACGGCATTACAACCGACCAAAGCGCTGCACATAAAAACAGGTAAAAAACACAAGCTAAAATAGTCATATATATCATAAGAAAAATCAAAAAAAATAAAAGAGTTAAAAGAACAACAAACTAAAACCAATAGAACAATTAAAACCAAAATATAAAAACAAATTTAAAATCAACAAGGTGGAAAAACTTAAGGATGAGTTAATGCTTTATGGTTTAGGAGTTGAAGGCCAGGGAGAAGTAGAGGGTTTTTAGGTGTGATTTAAAAACGGCGATAGAGGGCGCTTGCCTAACCTGAAGAGGTAATGAGTTCCAGAGTTTTGGGGCACAGACAGAAAAAGCCCTTTCCCCGCGGGTCTTCAAACGTGCCTTAGGGACGGTTAGGAGGAGCTGATCTTCAGACCTAAGAGCACGAGGAGGGTGGTAGAAATGGAGGAGTTCACTCAGATAGGGAGGTCCCTGACTGTTCAACGATTTGAATGCAAGAAGCAGAATTTTGAAATTGATCCTGAACTGAACGGGTAACCAGTGGAGTGATTTAAGAATGAGTGTAATGTGCTGTCTTCTGTCAGCTCCAGTCAGGAACCTTGCTGCTGAATTCTGGACGAGCTGAAGTCTGGACAGAGCAGCTTTACTGATGCCATACAAGCAGGAGTTGGAATAATCTAGCCGGGAAGTGATGAAGGCGTGAATCACAGATTGTAGAAGACGGGCACTCAGGATGGGCTTTAATTTAGAAATTTGCCTGAGGTGGTAAAAGCAGGACCTGACTGTGCTATTGACCTGAGCTTCCATCTTCAGAGCCGGGTCCATTTTTATTCCAAGGTTGGAAACAGTAGAAGTGACATTAGGAGACAGATAGTGGAGGTCGGGTGGCTGGGTTGCTCTAACATTGACGGGACTAAAAACAATTACCTCTGTTTTAGAGTCGTTCAGATGGAGGAAGTTCTCAGCCAGCCATTGCTTGACATCGTGAAGACAATCAAACAGAGGTTTAGTGGAGTCAGTGGGTTTAAATGAAAAATAGATTTGGCAGTCGTCTGCGTATAGATGGTATGAAACAGCATGCTGTCTGAAAATGGCTCCCAAGGGCAGAATATAAAGGCAGAACAGTAACGGGCCGAGAATGGAACCTTGAGGGACCCCCCAGGGAAGGGAGACTGACTGGGATGAGTAGTCATCCAGCATGACCCTGAGGGACCTGTTAGAAAAATAAGACCTAAACCAGTCTAGGGCCGAACCTGAAATGCCAGCCCAGGTGTGTAGTCTAGAGATCAAGATGTTATGATCGATCGTATCAAAGGCTGCTGATAGATCCAGAAGTACCAGAACCACATGGAACCCTGAATCCAAAGCCAGAAAGATGTCATTAAACACACGAACATGAGCAGTTTCAGTGCTGTGCTGTTGTCTAATTTCACCTTTTTACCTCATTTCCTAGAAGTCTTTGTGTTCAGTCACAGATCATGAGTGGTAAAACATAAACAAAGGGGGCCGTGAAGAGCCACAGAAAGCTCCATTGTTGAAGCAAAATGCCAGTGTACCATGTGTACGTTATTAATCTGACAGTTTAAAATCAATACAACTTATTTTATTGGTTTTGGGCCAATTTTATTTATATAATCAGTAAATTTACTTGAAAAGCCCATTCTACCAAAGAGCGTGCACATTTGATGATGTCAAGGAAAGATGGCGTCACGTTCAATGAATTAATCAAAGTCAAAGAAGTTTCATGGATAATGAATGATTAAATGCATTTGATATCTTGTACTGTAGTTGGGTGGCCTATAGCTTGAATATCACTCTCCATTAGAAACAAGTCCAGAGGGATTGCGTATGCTTCACCAAGCAGACATCAAAGACTTTCATAAGTCAGCTGGCGTTTGGCTGTGCAGACTGGCAAACAGAGCTTTAAACTTCAGAAACTCTGGCCTCGGTTTTGAAAAGAAAGCAATGATGTCAAAAGCTCTGGACACTTTGCAACACCACTCCACATCGAGGATTCAGAGGAGCTAAAAGCCCCGTTGAAATCTGGAGACCAAGATCATAAATCAGAATTCCCTCACACTCACTCAATCCTTACTGACTTTGACTTTATTTTTCTCCTCCCTTGGCCTCTCCGAGGCCAGAGACGGCACATTTTAAACCCATTAGCAGTTGGCCTGCCAGCTGTGCATCAGCAGAAAAACCATAAATTGTTTTATTGGATGAAGTTTCTGCAAAGTGATGAGCTCAGCGTTACCGATTCCCGGTATACTGCAAACTTATTGTGCGAGTGAAAGCGTGCCTCCTGTCAAACATTCAAGAAAAAATACGAGGCGAGTCCAAGACTTTTCAGGTTTGCGTCATGTCACTTATGCATTTGTTATGCCTGTCTCCAAATCTGTGTCAGTAGGCTAGAAATATTATGGCGTATAAATTGAATTTACTAGACAAATACTTAGCTAGAAGCCATTGATTATTTTCCTGTGTAAATGTAACGCATCTTATTAAATGTTTGTGCATGCTCTGTAGAAAGCTTCTGTGCAAAAATTGCTGATTTATGGGATGTCACACATTTATACGTTGATGCAGGCTGCTTATTTCTGGTAGAAAAAGGGTAGCTTGTCCAAAGTTGTTGACCATCTCCATCCTGCCCACTTCACCTCCTCGCTCACACAATCACCTCCAAGTAACACAACCATGTGGTGTGCAAATACACCCCCCCATTCCAATGAATTGCCCCCTCCAACTTTGCTGCCAGGGTAACCAATACCACAACCAGGTATACCTAACTCTGTTTTGATTGTTTACTTTTGCCCCCTTGGTGAGTCACTTTATTTTTTTAGAATCTAATAATAGCTAATGGGAGTGTGAAGGGAAGGGGAGTCAATGCTGTATAAACTCAGCCTTGAAGAAAGATGTGGATAGGGACATGGGGGGATTTTGGGGAAATTTATATATTTAACTGTTTAATTGTTGGTGTTTTCTAATCATCACCATGGAAATGGGTTTCTGAAAATACAGGAAACCCCCTTCAACGTCCCTGCCATCCAGTCTACCCAATGTTAAGTGCATGTCCAACCTTTGATACAATAACATTGTGGTGCGTCATCAAGACTGGAGGCTCTGGGATGGAATGTTCTCAGAGGACAGGTGCATCCCACCTGCATGGCCTGCAGTCTGTACAGAGAACATTCATTCCTTGCATCCCCACCCCCAATCACCTCTGACCCCATAGACACACTTAATTTGGCCATTTTCCATAGTAAGAATGGCTCAATGAAAACCAGTAAGGGTTAAATGGAATACAAAATTAAGGGGAGAAATATGCAGAGCAAGAATGAAAACTAATTTAAAAAAGCTAAATATGGCTGACTGAAGATGCCAGTGATTGTAAACGTGTTTTAAAGGGAGGCTAAGAATGTTTTAAAAGGAGTAAAGAATAAAGTTTTACTCTTATGCACTCAACATTAATAACCCTGAAATAAGAACGTACAATATGAAAGTTGTGGTCACTTAAAAGGTCTCATGAACCACCAGACAGACTTTTATTCAGACTCTTGGAGAATAATAACTGCACATGCATCTACAATTAAGTCATCCCCCTACCAGAGTCTTACTCCACCCACATTTCCAGTTTGAAAAATGCACCACAAGGAGTCGTTGTTGGCAAACTGGGAGGGCAGGTCAGCGGCAGTAAGTGACAGACTGCTAATGGCGGATTCATATTCAATGTAGTGCACAGTTTTAACCTGAAGGGGGTGCCACACTGACAGCAGAATATTTATATTTGAGATAAGATGCACTAAAATACCAAAATAATGACTATACATGTCTGCAATATTAGACACTCGTTTATACAGTTTATCGCAAAAAAAGTTGATTTGGGGGTGACTTGCGCTTTCAGTTAACCTGATTCAAGATGGTCGTCACAAGCTAATCAACATGAGCAATCAGAAAAATGTCAACAATTCAGTCATTTTTACAGATATGGCGTTAAAGTCATTACCAGATACTTTGAGTGCTGCACATTTTGCCACATTTTTGCTTAAAATGTTTTACCACCAGTTCTTGGGCTCAACATAGTTTATCTTTAAAGCAGCATTCCTGAACTTTGCAGATATATGCTCTTTGTCGCCCTCTCAAGGCTTGCTGCGTAACGTCACTGTCGTAAAATCAAATCTCTCGGGCATAAGAGGCATGTTTACATTCCTAATATCAGGCAAAACAACGAAAACAAACTTTTCCACCTCCACACATTGAATAAATAGTTTTATCAGGACTGTATAACAACTTTATGCCCGATCAAACACAATAACCCCGGTGAAATCATTTATTACTTATCTAGCCATTAGCAGCACGGCTAGGTCAGAGTCCATAGTTCATGCTGTTCTTTCTAAAAGAGCTCTCCAGCGAGGAAAAGACGGCCCAATAATAACTCTGGTCTTTGCTCTTGCTCTATCACGTTCTTCTTTTCTTTTCCTAGATTCCTCTAATAAGGGATTTCTAGCATTCTTTGGTGAATCTGCCACTGCTAAACCGCGAGTCTACGTTATACAATTATGGCAAGCCAAAGGGATCAAAAAACTGCGCGTTCTGAACTCGCATTATGTCCGCCAAAACGTGCGTTCAAGACGCAGGTGTTGGCTGACATAATGCTCGCTTTTAGAACACGTGAGTTTTTGGCGTCAAAACTCTCGTTCAAGACGCGCATTTTGGCTGACATAACGCGCGTTTAGAACGCGCACTTTTTTATCCCTTTGGCTTGCCATATTATGCCGTAAAGCAACACCCAATCAGTGCTTCCGGTGTCGGTACCAGATCTGCTCGGGTGCTAGATCGGCTCGGGGCCCTGCGTCTGCCGGTGACGTCACACTAGATGATTGGCTGAACGTAAGACTTACAGAAGTTATAATACCACGTTCATAAAAGTTACGGTAGCACGTTGACAATGAAGATTTTGATTGGTTTGAACAAAATTGCGGTTGTAGTCCTTGTGGTTGTAGTCCTGTAGTCCAAAAACAAACACTTTTCGGGGAAAATGTGTTTGTTTTGACAAAGGAAACGTAAAATAAAAGCAAAAATATCAATTGATAAACAGAGATCCTCAGCAGCTCTTGATTTTGATGAAAAGGGGCAAAATAAAAATAAAATAACTTTATTGAACAAATAGCAACATTTTGAATGAATGAATGAATGGATTTAAGAACTAACAAAATATACAGAATTCCACATAAAAACAGAAATGGCTGCTAATTCTGTAAATACATTTACAATTTTTCACATATAAAAACTGTTGTGCTTTTTGGAAGTCTGGTGTTGGTTTTATGTAGTTTCACATTCGTTACAAAACTACGATAATATGGTGCTTTATTAACAAATTACAGCTATAAAGCAAAAATTTAGGCGTTAAGAAACAAGACAAAACTGCTAAACTCTTTCCAAAACTTATGTGTGAAATCCGAGTGGATTTGCTGTAGTTTGACGTCATCATCGGCAGGCGAAGGACCCCGAGCCAATCTGGCACCCGAGCAGATCTGGTACCGACACCGGTAGCGACCCGAGCTCAAAAACTGTATAGTGCGGTAAACAGACGAGGGACCCCCCAACACTATCACAGGTACAAAAATGAACATAATTGATGATAGTACGACACCAAAACTTTACGAAAAAGCATAATTTTAAGGTGTAAAAGTTGCGGAATGTTGCTTTAAGCTAAATTTCTCATAAAACACTGAAAGAATTTTGATAATGGTCTCAGAAAGTAAATGTTGGATGCACATCTATAACTGTCTCTT
>SSNS01000332.1:205911-263188 GCA_006937985.1 Aphyosemion australe
GAGGGCGCGTTGGAGGAACCGCAGGGTGCGGGCGAAACCGGAATGGCCAGACAGGCGGGATGAGTGCCCCCAGGCCAGGGCTTCCTTACGGCAGGCGATGGGAACGTAGAGACGGCCGTGTGGTGTATCAGGTGGAGGTGGCTCCGTGATGAGGGCCGCCCGGATAGAGTCCTCCAGGGGCCAGGCCACCGCACCCAGGAAGCGCCCAGCCGAAAGTATGGGTTCTGGGTCCGTTGGAGGCGCCGACGGCGAGGACTGCCTGGACAAGGCATCTGCTTTGATGTTTTTTGAACCGGGACGGTAGGCAATGGTGAAGTCGTAGGGTTCAAAGAAGAGGGCCCACCGAGCCTGGCGTGGATTCAACTGCTTGGCTGTGCGGAGATGGATCAGGTTGTGGTGGTCAGTCCAGACCAGGAAGGGTTCCGTTGCCCCCAGTAGCCACTGACGCCATTGCTCCAGGGCCCATTTCACCGCCAGGAGTTCGCGGTCCCCTACTCCATAGCGCTGTTGTGTCGGGGTGAACTTTCGTGAGAAAAAGGCGCAGGGGTGCATTTTCTGGTCGTCGCCACGTTGGGACAGGATGGCCCCGGCGCCGATGTTGGAGGCGTCAACTTCCACCACAAAGGGCATGGAGAAGTTCGGATGGCGGTGGTGAATCGGTGCACTAATGAGCGGAAGGCCGCCACCGCGTCCGGAGTGAGGCGGAACGGCCGTGGTTGGTCCGAACTCTTGGTGAGTGAGGTGAGAGGGCTCGCCACGGAGCTGTAATCTCGTATGAATCGCCGGAAAAAGTTGGAGAAGCCAAGGAAACTTTGAAGCTGTTTGAGGGTGGTCGGTAGTGGCCATTGGGAGACGGCCTGAACCTTCTGGGGTTCCATGGAGAGTCCTGATGAGGATATGACAAACCCCAGGAATGAGGTGGCGGCCTGATGGAACGAGCACTTTTCCAGTTTGCAGTAGAGATGGTTCTCCAGAAGACGGGACAGGACAGCCCGGACATGTTGGATGTGCTCGGTCTCGGAGCGGGAGTAGATGAACTCTGGAGCGAGAAGTAACATAGCGTGTGGGCTGGCACTCAAACAACATATCCAAGGCGGCCAACATGCCGTCAGGGCTCCCCTTTAATCCGTCCCAGGGCTGCGGGAGGCCTATCTGGGGTTCAGAAGCCGGCTGGTTGGCCCATCGTTGAGCGGCCGTGGAGAGCTGAAGGACGGCCTCCGTAAGGGATTCCACCTTAGTGTGCAGGCGGTCCACCACCGCATGAAGGTGGGTGACCTCCTGCTGAACTCGCACGAACTCCGCTGGGTCGATTTTAGGTTCAGTCATCCTGTCAAGACTAGGACGAGTAGAAGAACCGAAGACTAGCAGTGAGTTCGGCTGTAGCGTGTTTTACGACCCAGGCGCGGAGAACTAGCGCTGAGCGAGAGTAACACGCGGTTACTATGGGAACGGCGGGCAGAGCTCGAAAGGGAACGAGTCTGGCCGGCGTTCCAGAGTTAAGACAAGCTGACTTACTTGGAGTTGTCAGGCTGATGAAGCGTAGTTCAGCTAGGAAGCTGTGGTTTGGGAAGCTTGGAAGCTTTAGTTAGATCAGGATCGTCACAAGTGATTCGATGACTGAACAGCTAGCGGAAGTGGGGCACTTCCGTATATAGGCGCGGTGATGACGTGGAGGGGAAGTCCAGAGAGAGGGATGCTGGGAAATGGAGTCCACTAGGTAGAAGAGCCGTGTCCCTGGGAGCTGCGACGGGAGGAGGTTGTGACACTTAACTAGTAAATGTATTATCGCTGATACATATTTATCATTGATCCATGCAGCTCATTATTATTTCACACGAAGCATTCAGAATCAGATTCTGGTGTTTGAGGGGCTGTTAGTACAGAAATAGCAGAAACAATTAAAAAAGAACAATTGTGTGTGTGTGTGTGTGTGTGTGTGTGTGTGTGTGTGTGTGTGTGTGTGTGTGTGTGTGTGTGTGTGTGTGTGTGTGTGAGACAGAGAGAGAGAGAGAGCGAGAGAGAGAGAGACTGGACCACTAAGACTGTGTGAAGAGGTCACTTGGCTGTTGACTCTGAATCTCTGCTGGGAGCAGCTGGATGATTGCTTCTATAATTAGTCAAACATTCAGTACACACACACACACACACACACACACACACACACACACACACACACACACACACACACACGCACGCACAGATGTGATGAGTGTATTTTAAAGTTGGAGTTGAAATTGTGATTTCTTTAGTTCTGCAGTCTGATGAACTCGTTATATAAGATTAAAGTCATGGTGGGTTTTAAATACAAATTATCATCAAAAGGATAAAATATAATTTGTTAAAAATTTGTTTTAGTCAAATTACATAAAAACAGTCATTACATATAGCTGCAGAAATCATTTCAAAAGTTTTACAGCAGCTGATAGAAAAGAAAAATGTTCCTTTTTATTATTTATATAATAAATAGAATAAATCTGACCAAATAACAGTTGTAGAAATTGGGACAACCTTCTTTTTTCCAGTGCAGCTGCTGTTTGTGTAACAGGATCTGGTATCTCAGCTCTGAGCTCAGGCGTTTTGGGGAACAGGTTGTGTAGAAATCAGATCAGAGCCTGTTTTGTTTTCTCTTTGTGTCTGAATGTGTTCTAAACTCGTATCTGAGCTCGTGGATTTGAACCCAACAGCATGTGGGCAGTAATAAGTTCAACATGTCTGCCCTCGCAGTCTCACACCTTCTTTCTTCATCCCCTTCTTTTTTTCCATCTGCAAACATGCTGAAACACTTTGGCCAACTTCAGATTCACATGGTGTCTGATCTGAGATCGGCACACCGATCACACAAAGTAAAGTTTTTTCAGATTTGTATGTATTAGTAGCCCGGATGTAAACACGGTTTAGGTGTGATCTGTAAGAGATGAGCCCAGACCTCCCGCTGCTTTAGGACTCTCTAATCTCTTTTTAACTTCTCCTCTAAACTGGAAATGAAGATGTAACTTCTAACTAGCTCCTATATAAAACACTGTTGAAACATAAACATGCATGGCAACCTTAGCGTGCCACTGACATCAGCTTTAACATTTGTTTTATCTTGGGTGTCTTTACTCTTCTTATAAATCCCAACATGGGGTTTTTATTCTTATAGATGGGCTGGGTTGGGATTCCAGCAGCAGCTGTACTGGTACATTGTTGTTGGTTGTTCATGACCTCAGATGAACCTTCCTACTGTCTATTAAAATGGATTAAAATGATGTAACAACACATCCAGGAATTTCATTGTTCAGGAACCTTAAGCGTGTGTTGTCTGGAAAAGCTGAGATGTTTTATTAATAAAAGCATGATCTTAGATTCAGTGATGAGTCAGTCTGGCCTACTTAGCTTTGCAGTAATTAGGGCGCTGCACTGGTATCTGGTGGTGTAAGGGAGCTAAGGCAAAAGGTGAAGCTTTTGATTTACTGGCTCATGTATTCTGGAGGAGCTGGAAGTAACTGCTGCTCTTTCACTTCAAAAGGAGCTGGGAAAGGAGACTACAGCATCTGATTAGGACGCCTCCTCAGAGCCTCTTGTTGGACTCGTCCTACTGAGCTAAGACCCTGAGGCAGAACCAGGAGGGATCATGTTTCTATTCTATTCTGGATGGATGATGGATAGATGGATGTTGGATGGATGGATGGATGGATGGATGGTGGTGATGAGCTACAATGTAGCCACAGCTGCTTTGGGGCACAATGACAGAAGAGAGGCTGCCAAGCACAGGTGCCACCAGTCCCTCTGACCACCACCAGCAGGCAGGCGGTTGAAGTGTTTTGCCCAAGGACACAACAGCAGCGACGGACTGAGTGGGGCTCGAACCTGCAACTCTCCAGTTATGGGTGAACACTCAACCTCTCTACCACCGTTGCCCCTTGTAGAAAAACTTGTTGGCCTCAGTTCTCTAAACATCTGCCACACACACACACACACACACACACACACACACACACACACACACACACACACACACACACACACACACACACACACACACACACACACACGGCTCCTCTAACTGACAGACTGAGGAGGTTGTGAAACAACAGCAGCTGCAGCAGAGGAACAGGAAACTGAAACCTGCTCCCTGAGGTTTAACGTGTCACTACAAACCAAACAGGAGCAGAAGCTGCCACAGACTTTTAGCAGAGAGGTGGAAGGAGACATGCTGGGGGGGAATCAGGCCCTTTCTCCCAGTGCCACACCACATTTATCACACTCCTCCTGTTGATTTTCCATGCGCAGTGCTGTCACTCCTGAGCCGGATCCACCAGCCTTCCACCAGAGTCACTTAGTCCTCCAACTCTTCATCTTATCTCTCCTTCAATTCATCTTTTTTCTGCTAACTTTTTCCTTTAACACTTAAGGTCAGGGTGCCATGTGAACAATAAATCTTTACTGTAGATCCTGACAGCGGCCCTCAATCCAGGAAGAGCTTCGTTTACTCGGCCTGCACCTATAAACATCCTTTAAAAAATGATTAGAGTAGGTAGAGAGTGTTATTCACAGAGAGTGTAAGACAAATTGATGGGGGGGGGGGCGCGAAGGGTAAAGGGTGAGGAGTGGATCCAGTTAGCCAGTGTTGTCCGGATTAATATGATGAATGGCACCAAACAGATGCTGTAACTGCACTATTATTTTCTGTTATTTGGGTTTTGAACTCGCTTTAGCCACAAAATGATCTCGAAGGTCCTCAAATTCAAACCATCTCAACACTTTTACCTGCAGCCTGTGTTAGATCAAACTGGAACCTCCAACTTGTTCTGCCTGCTGCTGATGTGTGTGTGTGTGGATACCAGACAGTCATGATGCCTGTGTGTGTGTGTGCATGTGTGTGTGTGTGTGTGTCCATCAAGCTATTTGGAGTCAGCCGGTGCAGCAGAGTTCTAAATTTAGCCGGCCATTTGAAGGAGTCATCTATCATTCAGCATGACCCCTCCCATAAAGAGAGGGGCTGTGTGTGTGTGCGTGTGTGTGTGTGTCTGTGTAAACGTGTGTGTGTGTATGTGTGTGTCTGTGTAAACGTGTGTGTGTGTGTGTGTGTGTGTGTGTGTGTGTCTGTGCCACAGTAGGATAAGTAAAACTGTAACAGACACGGTGAAGTGGAATGAGACCTGGATTTTCTGCTATTTTCTGTCTAATTTGAAAATATTTGTTAGTTTTTACTCAAATGAACTGAGTGATTAAATAAGCTTTAGTGTTTGTTACCTTGGCAGCACTTTGGACTGAAGATGTTCACTTACAAATGAACCTTTGATGATGTTTGTGGTGCCGTGGTTACGGCCTGTGCTCTGAGCCTGGCGGTAATCTAACCTGAACAAATGCTGTAAGCATCTTTTTCAATGACTTTCCACTTAAAGAACAACATGATTCTCAACCTCATTAGGTAGGGTGGTGCATCAGCATCTGGAAAACACGAGATGCTGATGACAATCAAACAGCACTCAGGAAATGTTTGTTTCAACAAAAGCCTGAAGCAGGTAGAGAGAGACAGTAGAGGTCAGCAAGAAACATAACAAACAAAAGAAACCCTTACAGTAGTCATCTATCTCCATAACTGAGATCCAGCACTCACTGAAGCCCTAAACCGTCATACGATTGTGTTTTGACTAAGTTAGTGTTTAAGTTAGTGTTTGATATGTCTGCCTCAGATGTTTCTATGGTATACTGAACTATAAATCCAAGCATAAACTACATTTTAAAGTTTAATTTGTTTTGATAATTACATAAATTATATGTAAAAAATCCATTTGTGCACAGTTGGTCCTTCATTTTATGCTTTTTCTCAATCAACTTCAGGTCCATATACTGACTTTCCATTTGGAGTTTAGAAGAAATTGCAGGTTTTTTTATCCACCCACCTCTTGATGACTGACCGCCGACTCTCACAGAGAGTCAGAGGAGGGTTTTGTTTAGTCTAAGAAACGGACTGAAAAGAGAGTGTTGAGTTAAGGAAGGTCGTGAGTTTTTATTTCCTGATGTCTGAGATACTTTTTAAAAAAGTTATTAAAAAGTATCAGTATTAGTTAAAATCTGGATGAAATACATCAATAATTAAAGATGTAAATAAGTGTGTCATGCATATAAGTACTCATTTACTTCATAAAATCATGTACAGTATAATTATTTAATGGTCTGTTAATTTACATCATGACTATTTTATCTGTCAACCTTCCCATCAAAGTTCAGTGGGCGGGGCTATGGCTGTTAACATCGATTGCTCTGGTCTGAATGGCGTCATGTCAAACATGGTGGCTCTCTTTATGGAGGATTCCTAATAAGTTGATAAGAGATAAACCTAACAGATAAAACAGAATCAGGAGTTACTGACCCAGGATCTGTGGTAAAAAAGTCATTTTTCATTAAATTTCCACAGTTTGAACCAGATTTTCACTACCTAGGATTAATCCAGCACTAAAGATGGGATGCTCTGCTGTTATGATTAGACCTGGAGGTGTCCCACTCTTGCAGACAATCCTGGAGCTTGGTGGACTTTCTTCTTCACAAATGTAATGAAAATAGTTTTTTTTGTTTGTTTTTAAATTACTTTAAGTGTAAAATTAAAGAGAATCTGAGGCCTGCAAACTTTTGGTTACAGCTGTAGTTTTTTTTAGGTCTGCCGAACAAATACTAATCGTGAGCTATCCCCCTGCGTGTTAGCTAGATTGCTTTCTCGTTTCCATGGTGATAGCTGGTGGTAATGATGTCCTTTCCACATTCAATTTAGACTCCTGCTGCAAACACCATTTAGATTTCAATTATCACAATTGGCTTTTCTTTTTGCCACCTGAAAGGCTCGAGGTGAGGCTCATTGATTTTTCTCCTTCTTCTGAGATCTCTCCACTCTGTCAGATGATGACACAAGGAACACTTTGCTCTGGCTGCACAACAAGCATTTCAATCCCCTTCTCCACATGGTTCACATTATTGAACTTCATAGAAATTTCATAGCATTGGAGACCCAGGTAGACATCCCACCAACGATTTCACAAGTCACTGAAGAGTGGGTTTAAAGTGTTGGACCTGATTCAAAAATAGCTAAATACCAGTCATTTTGTTTCTCTGTTTTGGGAGAATATCGCTGGACTTCCGAGGTTATTCACAAATTAAAACGATTTAAGTGCATAAAGTAACTGGATGGGTGGGAACGTTGTTTTTCCCTAACCAAGATTTAAGATGGAACCATTCTTTTAGCCAATGAACTTCCTGGAAGTGCCAAAGGTTATTTTTTCATTTAGCATACTAATCAAACTTTCTTTTAAGTGAAAGAATTTGCAGAGGGCCATCTTTTCTCATTCAGGAAAAACTTTTTAGGAGTGGCAGTCTGTTTCTTTGAAAGACTTGAGATTTTATCTGCACCCAGAAAATACGAAACTGCACACAAAAGTTGCATTGAACAGCATTTCAGTAGCATCAATTAAAAACCCGAGCCTCGTCTTTTCAACAATACAGACAGCAGTGGAAAATAAAACAGAATATGGACTGGAACACAAAAGGCTGATGTGCCCAAAGCTGCCTCTGCCTCAAACTACTGGGTCTGGTAGGTAAAGATAGTACGCTCATTTTTATTTAATAAGGAAAAGCTAATATCTCCAACCATCTCTCCCCAGTTCCACTCATTATGTACCAGTTCATAACATTTACATGTGTTGTCTGAGGAGTTAATTGGACTTCTGTGACATGCCAATCTGGAGAGAGGAGGAGATTCTTTCAGTGGAAGACATGTCTGGATTAGAGATAATTCAGACTTTCTTTAAAAGGCTCTTGGACGGTATGGTTGGTTTGAAGGCGAGGGAAGATAGTGACTAAATGAAAATGTGTTTTTACAATCCTGTGTTTAGGAGATAATAGGGACAGAAGGAAAGAAACATTTTCTAAAACAGGAAGGAACAGAAAAAAACACGAGGCGTTCGGAATCACAATGAACCCTGGAGGCCATTTTTCTTCACACAGTCACTAACCAGCCTAGGACTTCAGCTCACTCTTGTTTGTTGTTTGTTTAATCTTAGTTTCTTCTGTCAAAAAGAGTTTGACCATGTCCAGGTCACAGGAGCAGCAGCTCTAAGGAAGCCCAGTCTTTCCTCCTCTTATCCACTTCCACCAGCATTTCCAGTGGGATCCCAAGGCCAACCTAAAGAGATCATCACTTTGTGTCCTGGGCCGGCTCCAGGGTCTCCTAGAGAACGGACATGCCTGAAACACCTCACCTGGAAGGCATCCAGCTAGCCATCGTACCAAAATACCTAAACCACTTAACCTCACTCCATTCAGCGTGGAGGAGCAGCGGCTCTACTCTGAGTTCCTCCCAGATGGTCGGCCTTCCTGCTAACTTCCTCCGACACAGATATAACAGCTCCACCTTTTTTCTGGTAGAGGACCATGACCTCAGATTTGGAGGAGTTGATTCCCATCCCCACCACTGCAAACAGGTGTGTGAACCTCCCCAGCAAGAGCTGAAGGTATTAGTTGGATGACGCTAAAGGACCACTCTCCATACAAAATAAGAAAAAAGATCCTCCAACCAACCTCTGCACCCTCCACCCCACGGCTGCTATCCTTGTATTTCTTTTTATTGTTTTAATAATCCTAGACCCAACTCAGCAATGAAATCTATTTGCTTTAGGTGTTTGTCTACTTGAATCAGAGATAAAAGACTCAAACATTTTCTAGACATGTTTCAATAGAGAAGTTAAAGCAATAAGGAACGTTTTAGAACCAGAGATTAACTACGGTATAAAACCTTCCATACTGCCACTGAGAGACTCCTTTTGTCTTTTATCCATCTACCTATGTTCCATTTTCTCATGTATAGCTTATGGTCTGTGTTTCAAAATAAAAAGTGACTGGAATGTTCATAACAGTCTCACGTGTGTCTTCTTTCCCAGCTCCTCTGCTCCACGCGGTTTGATGCAGCTGCTGTCAAAAACAGCCCATGCGCGTATTCTTAGAGACGCTGAGTGAAGAGCCACTATACTGGGACGCTGGCACACTGTCAGGTGGAATCACAGCAATCATTGTCTGGAGTGACAGCAATCAACTCCAGCAGCGGCATCACAACATCAATAAGCTGAGCTGAGCTGAATCTGATGAAATCCGTAAGCCAGCTATCCAATCATGTTGCAGTGATGTCACCTTTGCACATCTCCACAAAAAACTACACGACATTAGCACATAGTTGTGATTCTGAACTGAGTGACTGGCTACAACAGCAAACATTTATCTGGTTGTGTTTTTAAAACAATGCCTCTTCTGAAACATTTCACACGCATTAGTCCTGTTTTTTCAGATTTGGTTGTAGGGTTAGTTTTTGGAGTTGAGGTCTGAATCTGATGATCAACTGGGTGGTTAACAAGATGTCTTCCCTCTTTTGTTTGTTATGTTGGTATTATTTTCATTTAAAGGTTGTATTAATATGAACAGCATATGCTATGTGTCTGAGCCTTGTTTGACCCACGAACAAATTTAGACCTGGTGGTTGGGTTATTACGACTTGCATTGGTAAAATGATTAGTGTTGCTGCTTGAAGGTAACCTGGCAAGCCACCCTATATGAATGTTTAGTCTGGCCATGACCCATAGACAGATCTCAGTCACAGGGCGGGATCTACGGTTGTCTTTCAAACTGTCTCTGTGTGCTACTGGACAATGAACAACGTGACGTACTCACTACTATGGGTGGCAGTCAATGGGGAAGTTCACCATACACTGTTGAAGAAGATGCAAACACATCCTTTTTCTTTTTGAACAAAGTATTTTTATTGAACATTTAACATTATTTTAAAAACAGAACAACTACAAAGGATTTGCCTCCCTAGCTAGTTTAGCCTCAGCGTGGCTATGGCTGCTTCTGTCTCTCCGTCTCCTATCTCTTGCTCTCAGTAACAGATGTTTAGTTACTCCTCTGCCTCCTTTAACGATAATGGTACATGGTAGCATTTTTGTAGCTTTGGAGGCGAGGGTCTCGGAGTTAAAGGCCTGGCTCTGCACTGTAGATAACTGTTGTGTTCACCACTAGGGGGCAGCCTAAGAGAGTGAGAGGAAGGGAGGATGTGAGTGAGGGAAGAAGGAGTGCTGGAGAGCGTACAGATGGATGCCGGGGACTGCACATGTTAGCAGGTTGGAATAAAGCTTTGAAAAGGAATATTGCCTATTCGTGCTACTTTCTGCCACAATGGCCATCCAGAACAATAACCATAGCTACTTAGCCAGCGCGGGACTAGATCAGAACCACCCCTTAAGCCTGACGCACACGAGAGCCAACAGTCATTCGCGTGTGTTTGCTCAGCAGATTCCTCGCTGTGTGCGTCTAATTTTCACGGAGTTTTCTGCCTCAAACTGAGGTGAAAATGAAACCAGTTTAATATTTTTCACCTCATGGGAGGAAGAAACTCACCATGTGCGCTACGCGAGCTGTCTGCTGAGGTGAAATCTTCAAGTGACCACTGTCATAAACTCCTTGCCTGGCCCTTCTTTGCAGCCATGACCGTTCCCATACTTTCCTAACCTTTAAACGACGGTCCACAAAGAATCAATTTGGGAAAAAGTCTTATGAACAGAAGAGAAAAACGAGAATGTCCTCAAAGTAGGACTCTGGAAACGCCTCACATCAACCCCCCATATGAGTCCAAAAAGCTTTGAAATGACTGAGCTGACTAGTCAGTCATCCAGTTGCATTTCAGTCCAATGAGGAGAGCACACAATAGCGTCTCAACCCATTATGAGGTAATGCCATGAAAGGTCAGGTAACTGAGAAACCAACCTATCAAAAAAAGAGTGACCATCCCAGTTTGGTGTGTTTATCGACACCAGGACAACTGAAAGTGTAAACGACTCCCCCACCACAATTACATAACGCCCAGCAGAGTCTTTATGCACACTAGAAGCATTAAATTGTACACGAATACCAATTATAATATCAACCCCCTTAGTTTAGAACCAGACGTGGACTGAAACCTGACCACACCATTTTTTCTTCAAATGTGGTTTGATCACTGAACATATATGCGTTTCCTGCAAAAAAGCAACAATCTGATTTAAGCCTCTGAGTCATGACCTTCTCGTACTTTAAGGAATTTAACATCCCAACTCACACATGTAACCGGACATCCAGATGTATGACTGCCATCGTATCAGTCATAGCATCAGACATGAAACCCAAACAAAAATCAACCCAGTCCCACATAGATCCAGTGTAGCCCCTCCCTCCCCTCCCAACGTAACCTGGAGATAACCCCTCCCATCAAACAAATCCACACATTTCTGCATTTGTACAGAGACCAAGCTCCAACCACACCCACCAGGGCTTCCGGAAAGTTTGAATGAAAAGAAAGCCCAAACAATCAAAATACAAAGGCAAAACAGAAATAGTCCTAATGCCATTCCATGGCAAAAGAGACAAAAAAGATAAAAACAAACAACAAACAACAGCCACGACAACAACAACAAAAGCTGCCTCGGGATCCAGCGAAAACATCCCACAGACCACAGCCACCGTCAGGGCACCAGTGAACTAAAACAGTGTGTCATAATACAACCTGACCTTTGCATCCCGTGTACCATGGCGGCAGCAGCAGCTCAGAAGTGTTCAATTATCCAATCTGACAGTGATGTCATTTACGTAATCCACGACAGCTTCCGGGTCGGTGAAAATTTCACCCTCTCCATCGTATGACATGAAGCCTTGCTGGAAAAAGCAGACCCGTACCTCACACCCCACCAAGCTCGAAGGATCCTCCTCACGTCTGCAAATGAGGATTGTACCAACACAATGACACTAGTCAGTGTCTTGATGCAATCTGCTGGGTCCCTTATATAGGAAACTTTTTTACTGATTGGCTTATGAACTGAACTGTATTGAAATGTTTACTTTGTGAAGTGCCTTGAGACGACTCTTGTCGTGATTTGGCGCTATATAAAAGAAAAAAGAAAGAAAATGCAGCCCTGACTCTGGCCACCTTTGCAGTACAATCAGGGAAGAACGCAACCGATGATCCATGGTAGCGAAGATGGCCACCGGAGCGTGCGCGGATTAAAATCTCCGTGCAGTTTTGATAATAGTGCAGCTTAGCCACAATAACCGGTGGCCTCGTGGATCTGTTAGATCGGTTTATCTTCGGTTCTTTCACCATCTGCAGAATCTCCCCTAACATTTTAGTCACCGCTGTGGTTGAGCTGGTCTCCGGTCCCCCAGGAATTCCAAAAATCCAAATGTTGCATCTCCTCAACGCCCTTCCAGATCCTCACATTTTACCTGTAAAGTTCCTTTCTTAGGTCACGCACCATGTTCCGTAGAGAGACCACCTCGTCCACCTCCGTCAGGCGGTCGTGTTCTGCAACTCCGCCTTCATTGCCCTCAGCTCTTCTTTAATAAACTTGAAATCCTCCTTCATTTCCAATCTGAACAACGCTGCCAAGTCGGATTTCAGTGCCAGAAGCGTTTCAGATTTCAGCCCCGACATGTCTGCGTGGCTAGGGCCAGTGCGTGAGATCACAGCTCCATCAATGTCCAGTTTGTTCCGGCTCGAGGAGGCTCCAGGCTTGGAGTCCACAGCGCAGGTAATTTTGCTGTTTTTAGGATTCGCTGCCATCTTTCAGAACCTTTAGAAAAAACGAAGCCTGCATGTTCACAGCAGAGCGTTAGGCGTTGAGTTCTTCAGTTAAAGTTAAATAAATAATGCTTTCAAGTAAACACTATGCCAAGAGCTCCGTCACACACGTCTACTCCCTCACCGCCATCTTCTCCAACTCACATCCTCTTGACTCAAAAAAAGCCAAAACCTAAATAGTCCAAAGTTGATGCCAAAGCCATTTCAAACGAGCCATTGCATCTTAGTTTCGCTCAGTCGCTGTAACATCCCACCCACCAAACTGATTATGTAAGCTTGGCAAGCTACAAGTCTGGTCTGGGTTGCTGTGGTTCCAATGGAGCGTGGCTAGACCGACGTTCAGAGCAAAATCATTTTGCTTCAGCTACTGCCTGTCTAGATTTCTAGGCTAGCTTAAAGGTGCATGATGTAAGAATGACATGGTGTGGTGTAATTTGGGTTCTGCAGCCCATTTTCAAAACAGATGAGTGACTTTTTCACTCCTGTTCCATGAGTTTCATCATGGCTGTTGTCAGTTATGGATCAGAACCAGAAGATTCTAGATGACGAGTGACGTCAAGTCATATACAGTAAGTTTATAAGCACAAAAATGCATTTCACTGTAAAACAAAAAGATGCCGTGGCTTCTTAGGGGTACAAGAAATAACTTCTGGGTCGCTCCTGTTTACTGGCTTAAAAACACAAACTGTGCTGTGTTTTGTGAAGAGTAGAAGTACAGATTGCTGATCCTGCAGCATTAGCTATCACAGACTCTGCAACCCTGCAGGCCCACAGATTGTTAACAGTGCAAGGGTGTTTCCATTATCGGAAATTTGGGGTATATTTATAGGAACTTCCCGACACGCACGTCTCCACTCAACCGGGCCAGCCGACTGGCCATTTTCTGGGCCGTCTTCAGGAACATTCTGAGTACCTGATCAGGGGTAGGTACTCGGAATGGCCCGGTGGAGTAGCTGAGCGGAACTTTTGGTTAACTCACACTGATTGGTTGTAACTCTGTAGGAAATTACATCAGCAGACGTTCTCCAAAACAACCGGCAGTAGTAAAATTAGAAGAGTTGCTGGTGAAGCAGAATGGAAGCGAAAGAAAATAAGCACCTATTGCGCTTAAAATTAAACTCCTAACAATTCAATTCAATTCAATTCAGTTTATTTCTATAGCGCCAAATCACGACAAGAGTCGTCTCAAGGCACTTCACAAAGTAAACATTCCAATACAGTTCAGTTCATTAAGCCAATCAGTAAAAAAATTTCCTATATAAGGAACCCAGCAGATTGCATCAAGACACTGACTGTGTGTTGATACAATCCTCATACTAAGCAAGCATGTAGCGACAGTGGGAAGGAAAACTCCCTTTTAACACCAGAAAATATGACGGATTCACCCCACAGCTGTTACTGAACTCCAGACACCGGAAAACATGGTGGAATTCCCCCACAACAACTTCATTCTTTGTTATCTCACAGAGCGCTGTAAAAAACAGAGCTTCTTCTGGTCATTGCCCACATTTTACATCACACAGCTGCTCTTGTGCTCTGAATGGATTAAATTATGATATACTTTGACAGAATAAATGCTTTTAATGTTATTAATATTACTGTGGACGCTTTTTGGCGCTGATCACTCACTGCTGAAGCAGTCGTGATGAGCTGACATCTGGGCAAAGTCCTGAAAGGGCTGAATTTGTATGGAGACACAACAGCTGAGAGGACCTGGACATCATATCTCCCGCTCAATTTTCCCGTCCCAGAATTTTCCCTGAAGTTCTGGCAATGGAAAACCCTTACGTCCCTCTTTGGCCTTTTTGAAAGGAGAAAAACTAACATCCCTAACAACCCTCCCTTCTAAAAACTGTTGATAGTCAGATTTGTCACTACCAAAAGCTTTTTGAATTTTTGTTTCTAAGGAGCTTTAGACATGATGACAACCATAGATGCAGTAATATTTAGTTCTATTTTTGTTTGCTTCATACTACATTCATGCACAACATCTCATGTACATTTTAGTAATCCACCTAAAGAGAAGGTTTTTCTACATGAGGGGGAAACGTTCTTGGTGACAGACAGCAATGAGATGTATGGAGTCACTTTCAGAAGGCTGATATTTAAAAAGTACCACACAATGAGAGAAAATATGGAGCCAGAATACAAACAAAAACCATACCCATGCTCTGTCTAGATTCCTCCAAAAGATGACTCACACAGACAATATTTTCTGTCAGGCAGCTGATGGATGACCTCGTTCACGCTCTCCTCTAATCAAGACCAGTGATCCGTCTGATCAAATTAGCCTAGGGTGCTCCATCTGGATGTCCAGGCTCAACTGTGAGTCTCCAGCCTGAATCTAATGTCCTTGCAGGATGCGAGTGCGGGGTCCTGTGAGCCGAGGTCACCTGTCTAACATTTTGACGACCTCTTCGAGCATTAGACAGCTGCTGCTGAGTGTAGGCAGCACACGCAGACACACGCGAGGGCCCTCACAGTGGGACTGGGTTCATTTACCTCCTAATTCCATCACTTACATATATATTCTATTATTTTCTACTAAGAGACCAAAATTCACCTGGTTAGATTTCAAAATAAAATAACACATTTTCAAACTTAGGATATATTTGACCTGTTTTGCTGAAGATAAAAGTAAAACTTTAGAATAAATTAAGTTTAAATGATCCAAATTACTGTAAACTTTCATTTTAATTAATATCAGGCTGGAATTTAGGAACTTTTGTTAATATTGTTGCATAAAGAAATTTGTTTTTAGTAAGAAAATGTTGTTTGAAAATGTACATATTATATCTCTATAATATCCATATTATATCCATATTATACCTATAGATGATAGGTAGATAGATAGATAGATAGATAGATAGATAGATAGATAGATAGATAGATAGATAGATAGATAGATAGATAGATAGATAGATAGATAGATAGATAGATAGATAGATAGATAGATAGATGTGGATGGGTGTCTAATACGTTTAATCCAGGATACACTCTTCCTGTCTCCACATTTTCCCAGGACCTATTTATTTATCCCAGCTGCTCCGAGCTCAGGATCCACTGGGCTCTGTGTCTGTCACGAGCTTCCTGTGATCACTGTCTTACCTGCTCCAGTTTCCAGTGAAACTCTGCCGGTCTGAAGGTGTCCACCTGGGTGAAGTCTCTCCTCAGCAGGAACACCAGCCGACAATTATGGACATACAGCGAGTAGTGATGCCGATTCATCTCTGTAGGAGAGAGACAGATGAGTAGGCACAGGGGACGAAAACCACCACACCTACTCAGAACTGTCAGCTAAAGTCACCGTAACACCTGGCTTCATAAAACCACACAAAACTGGGACAGCTGCACTTTTCTGAACGAGGCCAGCTGTCAGATACTCTACCATTTCCACTGGAATTCATAAAAATAAACCACATGCTGCTGAGGGCATTTCAATTTTGTATGCGTTTTAGAATAAAAACGTCTTAACTGAGCTCTTTTTAAAATTCATCCAAAAATGATACCGTACATATATACCGTACATGTGTCACGCACAATACGCCTTCCTGCAAAAGAAAGGACCCAGAAATGTAGTTCTTCCATTTTGGCATCACTGAAGTAAAGAGACAAGTTTTGATGCAGAGTCAAGAAAAACTGTGTGTGTGTGTGTGTGTGTGTGTGTGTGTGTGTGTGTGTGTGTGTGTGTGTGTGTGTGTGTGTGTGTGTGTGTGTGTGTGTGTGTGTGGGCTTACGTGTATGTGTGTGTGTGTGTGTGGGCTTACGTGTATGTGTGTGTGTGTGTATGTGTGTGTATGAAAAACTGTGTGTGTGTGTGTGTGTGTGTGTGTGTGTGTGTGTGTGTGTGTGTGTGTGTGTGTGTGTGTGTGTGTGTGTGTGTGTGTGTGTGTGTGTGTGTGTGTGTGTGTGTGGGCTTGCGTGTGTGTGTGTGTGTGTGTGTGTGTTTACGTGTATGTGTGTGTGTGTGTGTGTGTGTGTGTGTGTGTGTGTGTGTGTGTGTGTGTGTGTGTGTGTGTGTGTGTGTGTGTGTGTGTGTGTGTGTGTGTGTCGTGTGTGTGTGTGTGTGTGTGTGGGCATTTGTGTGTATATGTGTGTGTGTATGAGTGTGTGTGTGTGCGTGCATATATGTGTGTGTATGTGTGTGTATATGTGTGTGTGTGTGTGTGTGTGTGTGTGTGTGTGTGTGTGTGTGTGTGGGCTTACGTGTATGTGTGTGTGTGTGTATGTGTGTGTATGATAAATGTGTGTGTGTGTGTGTGTGTGTGTGTGTGTGTGTGTGTGTGTGTGTGTGTGTGTGTGTGTGTGTGTGTATTAGGGATGTGAATCTCCACCACTGAGGCCGATTCGATACGTATCTCGATACGCTACCAGCGATACGATACATTAACGATACGGTGAAACCCTCTGGCGATACGATTCGATACGATTCGATACGATTCACCCCTGCTGACGATTCTTTAATGATTTGAAAACGATTTTCGATTCGATACATTTCATGATGCTATTTTAAACGATTCAACACATTAAAAAGATTTTCCAGCCCACATCTGATTTTTAAATATCAAAATGATTTTCCCTCTCCTCTGTGAAGGATGTATTTGATCCTCTATTGTTTTTGATTAATCAATAAATTCAACATTAAAAGACAATGCACATCATCAGTGATATTTTACATATTATACATAACATTATTGCTACAATACTTGAAATAAGGGGGTTGACACTAGGTTTAGACAGAAAAATAAACCAACAGAATCAGAAAATTATTAGAGTTCATCATTTTTCAATTATTTGGAATTATTATGAAACAGTAAAAATTTGAAAACACTCCTAAATACTGTAATGATCCATATGTGGCAATATTAAAAGCTGTTGTAGCCTAATGTTACTGTTCCTTTAAGAGAAAAGTCCAAGCTGAGATGTGAGTTTATCTCAGCTGTTTATTGGACTTCTCTGAACTAAAATGTCATTCTGTCTGGTGTTTAGTTCTGCACAAATGTTACAATAATAAGGAATTATCTTAAATTACCTCACACAAAACTTTAGTTGTGTAGATCAACAAGAATGCTCGGAAGAATACGCTGCTGCAGAAACCGGTCACACGGACTTCAGAAAGTTTTATTTTGACAAGACAGGAAGCACGTACGTCGGTTAATATTGTCCCACGATGGTTTTTCTAACTGCGGCTGCACGCCACCTGGCCTCCACTAAAAGAGAATTATGGTACGTTCAATGCGCCTCAAAAAACGAGGACATAGCAGGAAAACAATAATCGATGTAACCATGGTTTTAACCGATGAGAGACACGTACAGGAAGATACATTGCGATACAGCCGTCAGTTATAACCGATGCGCGCTGAAGCTACCGGTGCAGTCGCATCGCTAACGTCATGAACGAACCACCGGTTGAGATCGGTGAATCTCTCCATCCCTAGTGTGTATATGCATGTGTATGTGTGTGGGCGTGCATGTGTATGTGTGGGCTTACGTGTATGTATGTGTGCGTGTATGTGTGCGTGTATGTTTATGTGTGTGTGTGTGTGCGCGCGCGCGCGCGTGTGTGTGTGTGTGTGTAAAACAAACTCCCAGTTTATCCTTTCTTTTCCAGTGGTTAACTAAACTTTTCACTTCCTGTTCAGCTCTGCCAGAGGTCTGGCAGCTTGGGGGTTCTTAGACCTATGTTCTTCTGGACAGAGATCTCCGAGCTTGTTCCCGGGATCTGTTGGAACCACTCTCCCCGTTTGGGGTACCAAGTCCCGACTGCTCCAGTGACCACTGGAACCACTTGGCTTTTCACAACTTTTTCTGATTCCTCTTTCAGCCCTGATGTCTCTCCAGCTTCTTGTGTTCCACCTCCCTTTATGTTTCTTTCGCTTAGATATCCACATTCATCACCAATAATGTACATAATCAAATAAGTGTTGTGTCTCTGCTCTTCCCTGTTTGCCCTTACTGGAGTTTTACAGAAAAATACCACCCAGAACCACAAACAGGCAGCATTCCCAGTAAACCCGTCCTTTTACTTTGTTATTGCATTGTGTTTATGACCTGAGACACAGATTGCTGTATTATCTAAATATTTTATAATAAATGTAAGTTGTTTTCTATTCTATTCTATTCTATTCTATTCTATTCTATTCTATTCTATTCTATTCTATTCTATTCTAATATTTCTTACAGCAACCTCTGTTAAAAACACTGTCTCTTGTATTGGAAACTAAAACAACCAAACTTCATACATATTTCACTAAGAAAGGCCGCTGGCTCTGGAGAGCGGTGCAGCTCTGTGTCACAGACAAGTTCCCCCGATGGGTGGATTCGATCCATTGTTTATTTTGGTCCTGTGAGATTTGTTTGGAAGAAAGTTTAGAAATGAGAAATGACCCACCAGTTTTGTCCGAGTTACAGAGCAGCGTCTCCTTCTCAGCTCGGAGCCCGGGGCTGGGCCCATGCTTCATCCACGTTGCTATGGTAAAATGGTCTGTCAGGTTCTGGGGTACCACCCAGTCTGGGATTTTAGCAGCCTGATGACCATCAAATCTGAAGATCAAGTCACTGTCCCTTCCGCTGTCAGTCACCAGGGATGCTGTCCAATTGGTGGCCGTGCTGGGGGCGGGGAGAAGGTCGGTGCTGCCAGATGAGGCGCCTGGGGTTCATCGCCGTGGGAGCAAATAAAAAGAGTGACAGAAGACGTGTCAATAACAATCACGGCAGATATGCAGTGTATATTGCTCTCACCTTGGCTATGATTGCTTGTGAGTATGGGAGAAGCCAGAGCTTAATATGTAATCAATGACCTGAGATGGACTGAAGATGCAAGTATTGATTCATGCAAACAAAAACCAACTAAAAAGAAAAGAGATGTGAGGAGCTGTCTATAACTTCTGACTGTTGCTCACAGCAGAACAGCAGACAAGACATGCTAACAGAGCGCTGTGGTTACACAAACAGAGAAAACGTTACATGAACATCTGAGGAGGACAGAAATACAGATATGTCAGCTGGCCACATGAGCTGGCTGTAGCAGAGGCTTGAGTTAAAGCAGTGGTTCTCAATCCTGGTCCTGGAGGGCCGGTATCCAGCACGTTTGTGGTTTTGCTGCTCCAACACACTCGATTCAGTGGTTGAATCACCTGTGCAGCAGCTCATCAGGCTCTACAGAAGCCTGTTAATCACCTGCTGACTGAAACCAGGTGTGTTAAAGCAGAGTTAAAACTAAAACGTGCTGGATACCAGCCCTCCAGGACCAGGATTGAGAACCACGGAGTTAAAGGATCCCAAAATGCACCAATCAGTCCTGCTCTGCATTGAGTCATTCCATTTCATTTTGTCTTCGCCGATACTTCCATCATTCCTTTTTACTCAATAATCTCATAACACTGAGTTATGACCAGTCTTTGTAACACACACCCCCCGTCACTTTGACAAACCTTATTTTTGCCACATTGCTCATCTTGTGACTTGACGTTTCTGACAAGTGCCTCCTGATCTATCTATGCCTTTTTATGCGTCTGTGGAAAATACATTTCATTCAAATGAACAGCATATTTAAACTATTTGCTGCTGCTTATGAATGGTAATACATTTTAAAAAAGAGTAAAGTGGGTAATATTTAAATAAAAGTATTCTATTTTTAAATATTATCCAACATCCTTAAACTTTAAGGCCAAATCAGACTTCTGCCTGTTAAAAACACTTGAAAAATTCTCTACAGAACTGAAGTTTTCTAACGAGGACGTAGACTCAAATGAGTTGTAAATTACTCAGAGAAAGGTGCTTTAAAGAAAACTTTGTGTTTTATTCAAATCTTTACATCCAGAATCATATCAGCTTATTGAAGAGGCGGCTCTCTCTGCAACCACTGACTCTATTAACCTTTCAGTGTCACAGGAGTTAAAAGAACCTTAAACCTCTAATATGTCTGCAGGTCTCCATCACCTTCATCCATTCTTTCTTCAGCTGGCTATAGAACCACAAACTTATTATTTTTGATATTTTCCTTTAGAGTAAGAGTCCTCATATGTAAATTTTCCTCTGTTCTTCCTTTGCTTAAAGCTACTTTAGTGAATCTACAGAACAAGCTAGGTTTTGAGCGTAACCATGGTCACCGAACACTCACCCCTCCCCTCAGGTATCTTTAATGAGATGCTTCTGGAACCGAAAACCCACATTTCAATAGGAAACGAGACAGCGCTAAACACCAGTCTCTGTTTTCTAGGTCCAAACGTCTTTTGTTGTCCGTGACTTCAAATGGTGTTTTTCTTTTTGGGACTCTGGTAGTTTTTCCTAAAGTTGAAGTGGTAGCAGCCGGCTGTTTCTCCTTCTCTGATATTATTGAGCGGAGAACCTCTCAGTGGTGTTCTGTTGCTGAATACGTGAGTGTGGAATGAGTGGAGGACCCAGGGAAGTGCGGCGGTTCAGTGAGACCGACAACCGGATGGTCCAATGGTTGCTTTCGGTTCGAAATGTGTTATTGGTGGAGGTTTTTAGACAAATGCGAGAGACCCACTTAATTACTATTTTTTTTATCTTCACAATATATTTATAGCTATATGATGTTAGAACGTTGTTAAGAGGCATGAAAAATTTTTAAGCTAAATGGCTTTCCAAATTTGCCATTGCAGCTTTAAAGTAAGTTTTTCTTACGCTTGTTGAAAAGAGCAGATACTTTTCTCCTTAAGGCCCTCTGTCTACTAGAGCGCTCTCTGCCTTCCTTATGAAAATACAATTTTTATTAAAACCATGGATCTGGTGAGCTGGTCTCTGAATGCGATTGATAAAATCTTTTCCACACTAAGAACAAAGTGGGGGGTCCCTCATGTATGGACGAAATGTACCTGGATGGATACATTATGGATTCCTGGAAGAAGTGGAATATAATGTGTCTTTCTCTGAATTCCGTGGAAGACTCGAGAAGACGCATGGATTTTTGGATTTATGATTACCGGATTCCTGCTGTTTGGTGCGGGTGGTTATCTGTTACTTCAGAAAATTATGGCGCTGTCGGGGGCGATTGGAAGGTTTCCTGAGCTCAAAGAAGGTATCTGCCGTGCTTTAAAGCAGCAATCCGGAGTTTTCCCCTTTCAGGAATTATGTGATTGTGATGATTTTTCAGAAATTCGTAAAAGTGATTGTCTTGTCATGTAGTGTGATATAATGTAAGCAATACGTTTTTTTTTTTTTTTGCTAAGCCTGCCCCCTGCCCTATAAAATCTTTGCAATAGGAAATGGATCGGCGACCAGAACTAACCAATAGTGTTAGATTACCGCTTACGTGCTTCAAATTTAAGGAAGTACCTCGGCTGATGCATCGTTGATGAACTTTTCACGGACAAGTAAGTCTTTAAAATATAAATATATGAAAACACAACATGAAATGAGAATAATACTTATAAAACAACGTGTTTTAGCTCTGTTTGTCAGCTACAGAAGCACATTCATAAACAAGAAACGTATAGTTGGCATCTTAAAAATTCTGAACAACGGACACTTGGTGTGATACGCTTGTCGGCCACTAGATGGTGCCATCAGATACAATAAATACTGTGGAGAGCTACTTTAAACGCTCAGATTCAAACGTTCAAGATGAATCGTAAGCTAGATACTCTGAGTAGTAATCTGGCTGTGATTCCAAAACTCGCACGCAGGATGGATTCCATGATGGAGAATGTTATTGCACGGTATCGAATTAAATCCCATTATTTGGCCGTTTGGACGAGCTTGAACCCAGCAAAGACTGAAGGCAGAGAGGAAAACGTATCTCTGACCTGTTCCAAGGCAATCATCGTCTGAATCTGGCGCCCTCATAGCCTTGGAGGTTGATGACTACAAAACCCCCACAGAATGAATGCTGACAGATACTTTGTACCATTCGTAACCTGAGCCTGGTTGGGACTGTGATCTGGGTGATAGGTCACAGAACTCTTCATTCCTCGAACCTCCTCCTAGAAGTGCACATGCTGATGCTGTGCACGCTCTTGGTTGTGAGGGGGATCACAGCCCCTCTCACCTACCACTCGAGGACTCATGTTGTAATCTGTCTGTGTTTGTGCTCAGATGTTGAGGTGTTTTTTGTATATCAGAGTTACCCCCTGTTGGGGATAACTGGAATCCCCTCCATCCTCCTTTAACCCTCTCTTATTTAACTGAAAAGGAGTGCTGTGTATGACTGCTCTCATGGCCTACCTGTACCTGTTTTGTCTCTATGTCGTGTGTTTATTCTTGGTCAGGTTGTGCCGTGGAGTTAAATTTCTTTGTTCCAGGCCGTTGGTGCAATGACAAATAATGCTGATTCTGAAAGGATGAGATTCTTCAGAGGCACATAGTTACAGGCTGTAACCAAATTGTGTGTTTTAGCAAAAATTATTTAAAAGTTTATTAATAAAAAACTAAATGAATTTTAAAAAATCAATTATTTCCAAAAAACAAACAAATAAAACAACAAAAACAATGGTATATGATGATGCAATAGACTGTAAACACAAGTTTGGTGAACAGACCATAAATTATTTGCTTCTCAGAAAAAAATCATGAATTGGTTTTTAAATGAGTAGTCAGCTCAATTTTTTATATAGCAAAAGCAACAAGAAGGTCAATAAAACAGATTATTCTGGCCCTGCACAAATAGCTAGACATTTGCTGGTTTAGTAAACCTCCAGTGGGTCAATAAAGTTTAATGTGTTCAGAAGAAACTCCAAACAGGCTATAATAAGTATAAACTCAGAAATAACTGGATGCTTAAGATGACAAAAGCTGTGATTAATTTTATTTTGAAAGCGTTCCAGTTACTGGAGTTTATTTGTAGAAATCCTATAAGAAATTGGGAACATGTTTAATTCTGCAAAGATAACATGTGAATAATTATTAATTACATAAATAAAGATAGGATTAGAGTTTAATGGATTGTACAAAATAATAAAAAGGTTGGTAGAAAAATAATAAAGTGCGTCTGATTTTTTGGTTATTTTAAGCACCTTAACAACAAAAAATTAACTGTTATATTTTATTTATTTATTTTTACATGACGATTAGGAGGTTATGTATGTTTGATTAATATTTTTTTGATTACCAAATTACCAGAACATATATATCAAATGAAAATGTAAAAGTCTAGAAAATCAAGAATTCACCATGGTTCCCTCTTGTACGCTGCAAACTAATGCAACATACATCTGTTAATTTCTGCTAAAACACAACATTAACACATTAACTGATGTTCTTCTTGCATTTGTGAAGGTCTGTTTCTCTCTAGTGCTTACTCACGGCACCGCCAACGCTCTGAATCAAGTAATTAAATTCCCTTAGTAAATAAAAACGGATCAACTCCTGCAGCACCCAGCTGCAGCCACCTATGCTGAATGTCTCTGTATATTATCTCAAATTGATTGTGTTTTAAAAAGCAATTACAATTTATTCTATTCGCTATCAGATAACGATTATGAGGTGCCTGAAAATGTCTCTTTAGTGGTAAACCATGCATGGAGCCAGGGGAGGCAGGGAGGGGGTGTTGTGTATGCAGATGAGCTGGAATAGCTGGAATGTGGATCATGATAGCCGTTAGTCAAAGTCGATGACTCCAGACCCCCTGCTGGCAGTGTGTGTGTGTGTGTCTGTGTGCGTGTGTGTGTGTGTGTGTGTTGGGGGGGTGTCTGCTTTCTTGGTGCTCTGGGGACAGACACGGTGTCTCGGCCGCTCATCAGTCACTGAGGAGAGTTCCTGCAAGTCAAACAGCTAATGCCCTCACTCCCTGTCACGTCAATATAACATCTTTGAATGAGATGGTGAAAAACTCCAGGGACACTTACTTTGCTCAGTTGATTTCCTCAAACAAAAATAACTCTAAAGTCTTGTTTGACACCATAAACCAGATTGTTTCACCTCACATGCCTGTATTCTCAAGGTCTGACTGGAACAACTTTCTTGCACTCTTTGAGAATAAAATCAAAAATATCGGGGCAAGTTTTTCACACCCATCCTCTTACTATTCTCCCATCCAACCACCTCCCTCCCAATCATGGTCCTTCTTTACTCCTGTACATTCATTCAGAAAAACATGAAACCAACTTCATGCCCTTTTGATTTTCTCCCAACCGCCAAACCGTTGATCACATCACCTTAATTAACAGACTTTGTGACTCAGTGGGGATCTCTGGAACTGTTCTGGACTGGTTTAGATCATACCTTTCTAACAGAGGTTTCAGTGTCTGTATAAACCAAATCATGTCAGATTCCCCCAATCTGTTCTGTGGGGTACCCCAAGGCTCTGTTTTAGGCCCACTCCTGTTTTTATTATATATATACCCTCTTGGAGAGATAATTGATGCTTTTCATAATGTATCCTATTGCCTATAGAATGGAATAGAATAGACTTTATTAATCCCACACTGCAGAAATTCACTTGTTAAGGCAGCACATACACTTAGAGAATTGAAAAAATAATACAGGTAAATACACAAAGGCAGTAGGCTATCACTGTAACCTTCAGCAATTAAAAAATGAATAAAAATTAGAAAATTGGGTTTCCAAGAAGAAACAGCATAAAGGACACAGATTGCATATGTACTGAATCTAGCAGTGATGCTAGCGTATAACAGGATAATACCAGCAACAGTTAAACTGTGGAGTTCTACACTCCTACTGCAGTGGGAATGAATGATCTATGGTAGCATTCTGTTTTACATCTTGGATGTCTCAGTCTGCCGCTACAGGAGCTGTCCATGGCCTCCACAGTGGAATAGTGTGGGTGGGAGGGGTTTTCCTAGATGGAGGTCAGCTTCACCAGCATCCTCCTTTCACACACGTCCTCAACAGAATCCAGTGGGCAGCCCAGAACCGAGCTAGCTTTCTTAACTAGATTTATCAGTCTCTTCCTGTCTCGGTCCGAGAAAGAGTTTAGCAGATGGGAATTAACTCCGAAGGACCTCAGCCTCCACAGGAGGTGAAGGCACTTTTGGCCCTTCTTGTACAGAGTATCTGTGTTATGGGAGCAGTTCAGTTTAGTCTATATGCAGATGATATTCAGCTGTACTGCTCCTTTAGGGATTCTGAGTTCTATAGACTGGCTGAACTACTAGAGTGCCATATCAGCGATCACTTCGCTGGCTAGAAGATAACTTCCTTCAGTTAAACTCTGAAAAGACTGAATGTCTGATCATTTCCCCTGAGAGCATGGCTCCTCTGATTAGTCAACAACTTGGTCATTTAGCTTCTGCTGTCAAGTCAAACTTGAGGAACTTGGGTGTTTTTGACCAATCAATGTCTCTTGAAGGTCACTCAAAACCGCTGGTCAGAAACTGTTTTTATCACTTGAGAAATATCTCCAAACTGTGAAGGTTGGTGTCAAAACATGAACTTGAAATGGTTCTCCATGCCTTTATCTCCTCCCTTCTAGATTACTGTAACACACTTTTCACATGTTTTAACATAAAAGCCCTTGACCGCCTTCAGTTGGTCCAGAACTCTGCGGCGAGGCTCCTAACTGGAGCAAACAGAAGAGCTCACATCTCTCCTATTCTGATGTACAATAACACCAATGCAATATTCATGTGTTCTATACTTGTGCAATACCGGATTCAGATTGTTGTCTGTGTCTCTTATAGTATGCTGCATAGTGTTGGTACCAAGTTTGTTTTTATCTTTTATTTGTGGCTTTTTTAGTGATCTAAGATTACAATACTAGATTACTGCCTATGTGTATATACATGTATCCTTGTTTTTTTAATTTTTATTTAATTTTTTCTTCTTTTTCTAATTACCTTTTGAGTGATTGTGCTGCTGTGACAAGTGAATTTCCCCACTGAGGGATCAATAAAGTCTATTCTATTCTATTCTATTCTATTCTATTCTATTCTATTCTATTCTATTCTATTCTATGTCTCTGCACTGGTTACCCATTAACTTTAGAATTCTGACTAGAACTTTCAGGGCTCTACATGGCCAAGCTCCTCCTTATATTACTGAACTGTTGAAGCCTTATGCTCCAACCCGAGCCCTCAGGTCCACAAACCAGAACCTCCTAGAAGTTCCAAAGACCAGATAGAAAAGTCCAGGTGGTCGCTCTTTCCAGGCTGTTGCACCCCGACTTTGGAATGAACTTCCTTTATTCATACGTAGTGTTGACAGTCAGGTCCCCAGGGCGATGGTGGCAGAGGAGTTAAGTGGCCGCCTTGCCTCATAAGGTCGCAGGTTTGCGTCCTGATCAGTCTGTCACTGTCATTGTGTCCTTGGAAAAGACACTTAACCCGCCTTGCCTGCTGGTGGTGGTCGGAGGGACCGGTGGCGCCAGTGTACGGCAGGCCCCACCTCTGTCAGTGTGCCCCACGGCAGCTGTAGCTACAATGTAGCTCATCACCATCAGCGTGTGAATGGGTGGATGACTGATTGTGTTGTGAAGCGCCTTGGGGGGTTGTAGAACCCTAAGAAGGCGCTATACAAATACAGGCCATTTACCATTTAAAAAGCAGCTGAAGACCCTTTTATTTAAAACTGCTTTTCTTAAATCTTTTGAGTTTTTCTTCTTTTTTAACTTGAAATCATAATCTTTCATTATTTTAAAATAATTTTATGACTGTGTTTTCTGATTTTAATTTATTTTATGATATTTTGTTGTTTTGGTTAAAGATCATTTTATGATTCTATGGCTTTATTTGTTTGTTTGTTTTTATCTTTATGTAGCACTTTGTGATTCACTTTCTGTGATAAGAGCTATATAAATAAAATGTACTTATCATTAGTGACACAGCCTTAACCTGCCTTCTCATGCCTTCATTAAGCACTGGAGTCTACCAGCGACACAAGAGGAGATAAAAATGTAACACTGGGAGCTTTTAAATGTGAAATTAAAAATGACACAGAAAGGCACCTATGACCCGGTCTGACCCTGGTGTGGACTCTAGTGATGGTCTTAGCAGGAGCTTAGCTCTGATTTAATCCTCAAACCTTTAAGCCGCTGCCTCTGTCAAAAGTCTTTGATCAACAATGCTCTCCAAATCCACCTCAGCAGCCAAACACCAGACCTCTGATGGCAGTGTGATGCTGCTACTACAGAGATGATTGTGATGCGCTACAACAACCAAAAACTGAAACTAACCACAAAGTTTCTGTAGAGATTTCTCTGAGTAGGTCTCTCGGTCACAGCCCTTCCCGATGTGGCTGGTCTGCAGCTCCACAGTGGTCCTCACCAAGGACAGAGGCTCACCACAGGTCTCCAGCTGCATCTGGGGAAACAGCTGCTTACTGCCTGTTCCTGGCTCATAGTCCACTCGCTTATTCCATCCTGGAAAAACACAAACATGGAGCAAATGTGTTAATAATGGAAGAGTTCTTCAGAGTGGAAGCATCAGATGCTTTTGGACTATTGAGGGGGTCAAAGCACCTGTCTGGCTCACAGACCTGTCAGAACTTTTAATCACTTTCATGTCCTGCAGCTTGAAAAAAATGAAAATTATACATCAAAACATGTGGATTGATCTTAGATGGTGTGCTATGAATTTTGGTCATATGACAAAATATGCAGTTAATGATGAGAACTTGTCCCATAGACAACAATGGGATTTGAGTAAAATGAATGAGGGAAACCAGCCACCATAGGAGCGCTAAGGCTCTGACAGGCTTCACAGTAGAAACATTCTTTTGGTTAAAATAGGTAAATTTGGCTTTACAAGAAAAAACGGGTGCTTTGATGTGTTTTACTGATGATATTAATTTTTTTTCTTCTTTTCTACATTACATCTGGGAAAGGATAATGCTCCTAAGGTTTGACTTGATCCTCCCCTTCTGACAATTTTAAGGACCCCCTGATTACTGTAATAACTCTAAAGATAATCTTATCAGATAATCCTAACGTGTGGTGTGTTAGGAGCGCTCAGGATGTCAAGACCTCTCTGGGCTTAATCCAGGCTTTCAAATGTGTTGGATTGTCTTGGGATGATTTTCAAGGATAAACAAGAATGCTGCCTGTTGAACATGAGATGTAGCCAATCAGAAAGTGAGATGATGCAAAAAGCACGCTCGCCTTCCACGATGATTTGTTTTCCTCCTAAGTCACGTGTGATTTCCTGTCTGACCGGTGAATGTTCGTTAGTGAAATCGGTTTGAGTGTAGTTTTAGCCAAGTTGCTACACGCCACACTACAGGACCAATTCCAGTTCCTGGTATTTATTCAAAAGCTATGTGGCAGAATATGAATAAAAATCTTTTAAATATTTTGTAGGAGTGCAGCAGGTACCTGGAATTGCACCGGCAGTCACTGTGCTACCTGTGAGTGAGGTTTCTCAGTCTGGGCAGGAGGTTATTTTATATGGATGTGATGTTATTGTTTTCAAGTATTTCTCTAAACCTCTGTGTAGTTAACTATTCCAAAGTTAAAAAGACAATAAGCAGAGAATGACACGTAATATAAATATAATCCCTCCAGCTTGTCCTAGGTCAGCTTTATGGCCTCCCTCTGGCAGGACAGGCCCAAAACACCAGGGAGGCATCCAGGTGGCACTCAGGGAGCATTAGGGGCCATTCATACCCTTTTCCAAAGGAGTGAAAGTCTTATCATGCAACCTGCTGTATAAGTGGATCTGTTCTCAGTGAGGATTGGACTTCACCAGGGCTGGATTTTGTTCATTCTGGTTTCACATCAAATTATGTCTATAAATGTTGATCTATTTGATCTGCTGTTGCAAAAGAACCCTCAAACATCAGCTGTTTTAGTTACTCTATGAGGTACTCCTCAAATATGACTTTACTGAAAAACATTTTTAATGATTATTTATGATTCTAATGTGTTTCCTCCAGGCTGAACATGAAAACAGTCTCCTACACCTATCTCCTGCATTAGCTTCTGATAGAAAATAGACGGTGAAACTCTAGGATTAGAAAAGCCTGACAGATCTACGTCACACTGTCACTAACATTCATGGACTCACCCATCTTGACTCATGACAGGGAAGGCTGTTGTTGGTTTAGCATCCAGGAAACAGCAGAGAACGTCTGGGCTAGTAGAAGCTAACTGTTAGCATTAGCAACTCCACCACTCAGCAGAACTCCTCCAGGCTTGTGTTATTTGTGGAGATAAAACATCAACGTTGCAGAGCAAACAGAGTCAGTGGTAGAGTCGTGTTGCTGTTAGCCAATCAGAGGAGAGAGGTCAGAATATCAGGACATAAGACTCCAGATCCTGTTGTCTGAAGCTCAGCTCTCATGTGGCTCACTTCTAGTTCCTGAAAATGATGCACCAGAGCTTTGTTTCCCCAGAGTACAACTTATGAGGCATTCATTCGTACTAGACACCACTGCCAAAGTACTGATTGTTCAACACCTTTAAGACAATTTGTTTCATCTTATAAATACATGAACAAAATGCTACTTGTGCACACAAATGCCTTAACCAGCTCCGGTGGCCTAGTGGTAGAGTGTCCGCCCTGGGACTGGGAGATCAGGGTTCGATTCCTGGTCGGGTCATACCAAAGACTTTGAAAAAATGGGACCCAATGCCTCCTTGCTTGACACTCAGCACTAAGGGGTTGGATTGGGGGGTTAAACCACCAAATAGTTCCTGAGTGCGGCCACAGCTGCAGCTCACCGCTCCCCACCATGGGGATGGGTCAAATGCGGAGATGTAATTTCACCAGTGTGCGATGATGACTTGGGACTTTAACTTTAAATGAATTCCAGTCAGTGTGGCCAGTAAATATTACTGGTTAGGAGCTAAAGGCAATGGCCTGCATCAAAGACAACAACCCAAGAAAGTGAAAAAGAACTCTATGTAGCTCACTGGCCTGGTAAATCGACAATGTTCTCAATGCTTACACAACCACTATGTCATGCTCACAGCACATACAAACAGCATCTGTTTTGTAGCTGATTCACCTCCTCCACCCAGCCACTGCTGTGTTGTGATGGTGCACTGTTACTTTGGGCTGTGATGGAAATAGACACAAACAGTGTTGCATGACCAAACTAAGAACACGTTATGCTGTTTTCCTAAGCATTTTTCTCCAAAACACACATTTTCATTTATGTCCCTCTTACTTTTGGTCAACTTTTGTTACATCTGCTCAGCAGTCCAGTATTCGACTGGAATCTGCTCCAAGGTGGCAAGTCATTAGTTGTACATTCACACAAGACTCCTAATGAAAAAGAAACAACTCAAAAATACAGCATTGTAGGGGTAGCACACATGTGGCTAAAAACTACCTTGATAAATGAAAAGTTCTATTATCTTTAAATAACATATGAGATTTGAACTGGTTGTTGATGTTTACTTGTGGCTGGATTCAGATCTGTTTTATCATTGAAAGGCAAATGGGCTGTGTGCTCGTGTGGCAAGGTGGAAAAACGAGGGCCCAGGCGGGATTTGATCCCCAGACTCCTGGGTGATAGTCATGCGTGCTAACCAGTCAGCCAACTGGATGCAGCCAGGGTGCATGATCAATCGGGATACAGTGGCAGGATGCTCACACTGTCACATTTGTATGAAAAATATTTCATGCAACAATGGATCAGTGAAACACTTATTAAATGGTCAGTAGCTGTACATTTACAATAAAGTATGTGGGGCACCTGTTTTAACTAGTTATCTCTATTAAAGACACCTGTTCACACCTTCTAACTGTCAGACTCAACTGTTGGAGTGAATTTTTAGAAAATGGAATAAATACAAGATCACTGACAATCTTCCTCAACCTGGGGCTCCATGCAAGATCTCACCTCGTGAGCTACAAATGACCTTCAGAACAGTGAGGAAACAACCCAGAACTACATGGGGGGAACAAATGTCCCCCTGCTTTCTTTTCTTTCTTTTTTTCTTTATTTCATTCAATCAAGCAAATAAACGTTACATTTAAAACAATTCGTGTTCACAAATAATCATAAATGAAAAGAAGCAGAAAAAAGCAAAAAACTTATAATATCTGCCCCCTCTTCACATCAAGACATTAGCTGTTCAACTCAATTCTTGTCGTTAACCTACCCCCACCCCAACACAAACAAGTCTATCAGCCTACTTAAGATCTTATTAATTCATCATGATAGGTTTAAATACAGAAAATGATTTAGATTGTTTTATTTCACTGTCGAGACTATTCCATAAACAGACACCTTTTACTGAAATACATCTTTCCATTATCGCTGTTCGGAATCTTGGTTTTGTAAAAATATTAGTTCCTTTCAGATTATAATTACTTTCTCTTTTTACAAATCTTTTTTTAATATTTATTGGTAGAACTCCTTGATGTGCTTTGTACATAAGTTTTAATAAATGATATTCTACTAGTTTGTCAAATTTTATTAGGTCTAGTTGTGAAAACATCGGATCCGTATGATCCCTATATCCACTACCACTAATAACTTTCACTGCTCTTTTCTGTAAAAGAAAAATTTAATGTGTATATGTTTTGCAGGTACTTCCCCATACTTCGATACAATATGTCAGATATGGAAGAATTAACGGGTTATACAGAATATACAAAGCTTTTTTTGTCAACAATTCCTTCGTATTTTACTTTAGTACTGCAATAGTTCGAGATATTTTAATTTTAATAACATTTATATGAGACTTCCACGATAAATGTTCGTCAATAGTAACACCTAAAAATTCTTCAACATATAATGATGCATCAGCACTTTTTTTACTACTACCAAAAAACTATAAACTTAGTTTTATCGATGTTTAAAGAAAGCCTATTACAGTTTTTCTCCATTGGTTTGGCCCATTTCTTGAAACAGAAATGACATTCTCAAAAAAACATGGACAAACCTCCAAACCTCTTGGCAAATGTTCACAACACTATAGCTCACCTGCAAAAGCTCATATCTCTTCCAAAACTGTTAGGTCAGGCTTCAATCTAAATCCCTTTCTCATTTAAACAGTCAGTGTCTCCAAAATGGCAAAGATCCTTCTCAATAGCTTTGGCTCATTTCTCGACACAGATCGGACATTCTCATCATTCTTGGTGCTTTTGTCAAAATAAACCTGGATGGTTGGTCACAACAACATGGTTCACCTGCAAAAGCTCATATCTCTCCTAAAACAGTTCACTCATGTGTCAAAACTACATTCCTTTCTAATCTGAATAGTCAGTGCCCCCAAAATGCATCGTCCCTTTGGCATTGTGTGAGTACTGCCATACAAAATGTTTAGATGTTTTGTCACTATGGCAGAGGACCAACAATAGACAATGATGTATGATATAAGTATCATAATGATAATTGCATAATACAGTAAACTGCGGTTTTCTGTTGAAATTGTTGAAGTCAGATGAAGCAAATACTGATTCTGAAATCAGGTAAAGGAGGTATTGAAACCAAATAAGTGAACTACTGCTTACTGTGATTACAGGTAAGGTTATAATGAGAGACAACCAGTAACTGACTTACATTTACATACTGGTACCACAGCTCCTTCACTCTGTCAGAGTTCCTCTCAAATGGTACCTTGTAGATTTGTTTCATTGTCATCTGATGCTGCTTCAAAACCCGCTCTATTGTGGAGATGCTTATTGTGTTTATATTTATAGTCTAGTTTCACCTGACTGTCAATGACTGTCATCAATGTATCAAATATTCAAAGAAATTCATATATGGTATTCATGGTACTATGTTCTTGACCAGTTTTGACAATTGAACAGACAGTTGTGCATGCGAGTACTTATACAATGAAATCATGCTGACATGTTTTGGAGAAAATGATCATTGGACTGAGAATCAACTAATCAGTTTAGATCTACAAGATCTATTCATTTGAAAAATGTGCTAAATGTGGGCTAACTGTATAACTGTAGGCTACTTGTACTTAATCATTTGCAAAGATGCACTGAGACAATTGAGACATGTACTAAGGCATTTGCCGTTTGATTAAATGAATGAGAAATGCCATTCTGTTGTGAACATTTGTCAAGAGGTTTGGAGGTTTGTCCATGTTATTTTGAGAATGTCATTTCTGTTTCAAGAAATGAGCCAAACCAATGGAGAAAAACTGTAATATTAAACCACATTTTAATTTTTGTAAATTCTTTTTCAAATACATATAAAACATCTTTTATATTTTCTCCTGAATAAAATAAGGTAGGGTCATCTGCAAATAGTATACACCTAAATAATTTAGAAACCATAGCAATATCGTTAACGTACAAAATAAAAAGTAATGGTCCAAGGACTGATCCTTGTGGTACTCCACAACTAATACTATATATAGAAGATTTTATATTATTAATTTCCACAAACTGTTGTCTGTTCATCAAATAACTTCGGACCCACTCATGTGCTACTCCTCTAATCCCGTATTTGTATAATTTATCTAATAATGTTACATGATCCAGCGTATCAAACGCTTTTTGTAAATCTACAAAGACACTCCAAATATTGTTTATTATCTATTGCTATTGAAATCTCTTCTGCTAAATCAATTATTGCTTTTGCAGTTGAATGATTAGAACGAAACCCATATTGACTATTATGCAAAACACTATGCCTATTAACAAACTTATTCAATCTAACAACAAATAATTTTTCCAGAATTTTGGAAAACTGCGGAAGCAGTGATATTGGCCTATAATTAGAGTATTCATGCTTATTTCCACCCTTATATGCTTAAGCCGGCACATGTCCAGACCCATCTAAAGTTTGCCAGAGACCATCTGGATGATCCAGAGGAGGATTTGGAGAATGTCATTTGGTCAGATGAGACCAAAAAAGAAGTATTTGGTATAAACGCCACTTGCCGTGTTTGGAGGGGGAAGAATGCAGTGTTGCATCCCAAGAACACCATACCCACTGGGGGTGGAAACATTATGCTTTGGGGCTGTTTTTCTGCAAAGGGGACAGGATGACTGATCCGTATCGAGGAAAGGGTGAATGAAGCCATGTATCGTGAGATTTTGGGCAAATACCTCCTTCAATCAGTGAGAGCATTGAAGATGAAACATAGCTGGATATTCCAGCATGACAACAAACACACCACCCTGGCAACAAAGGAGTGGCTGCGTAAGAAGACTTTCAAGATGCTGGAGTGGCCTAGCCAGCAGACCTCAATCCAGTAGAGAATCTGTGGAGGGAGTTGAAAGTCTGTGTTGCCCAGCAACAGCCTCAAAACATCACTGCTCTAGAGAAGATCTGCATGAAAGAATGGGCCAAAATACCAGCTACAGTGTGTGCAGACCTGGTGAAGACCTACAGGAAATGTTTGACTTCTGTCATTGCTGACCAAGGTTACATTACAGAGTATTGAGGTGAAATTTTGTCATTGACCAAATTTTTTTCTGCACCATTATACAAATTAATAATTTAAACATCATTTAATGTGTTTTTCTGGATTTTTTTTACGTTCTTGTCCCACAGTTGAAGAGTTCCTATGATGAAAATGACAGACGTGTCTCAATCTTTTTACGTGGGACAACTTGCACAATTAGTGGATGAACTTTAGGAGTCAATTCAAATTAAAATAGCTGGCACAACTAAATAACAGCTAACAAAAGTGCTAAAAGATTGCATAAGGCATAGCAAAATTGCGTGAGATTGTGTGTTATTTTGTTTTAAAGACTTGACCATGTGAGAAAACATGGTTTGCAGACACAAAACACTAGAAGGAATTTGGATTCGGACCCAGCCTGGCTAACCATTAATTTGACTCCCTCATGATTCTGCTTAACTCAGATCACTCTGAGGAAAATCTGCTGAACTATTTATTTTAGTGTTTGTGTGACACCAAGGCACAGATAAAATTAATGATGCACCAAGAGTAGCAGATACATCTGTTCAATTCTCTTCTCACAGCAAATTCAGCATGCTCAAATTAACACCGTTAGAGTCCTAAAGTTGAAGTGGTAGCAGCCGGCTGTTTCTCCTTCTCTGATATTATTGAGCGGAGAACCTCTCACACCAGTGGTGTTCTGTTGATAAATACGTGAGTGCACAGCAAATTCAGCATGCTCAAATTAACACCGTCAGAGTTGATTTCAACACTTTTAAAGTGTCTATATGGGTCCACACCAGAAAGAGTTAATTTAACTCTTTTTGGAGAGTTGGTACTTTAACTCTGATTTAGTGTCAAAAACCAACTCTTGTGGAGTTGACAATTTAACACCGGTGTTAGAGTTAATATAGTAACTCTTAACTCTGGAGTTGACAATTTAACACCAGTGTTGGAGTTAATATAGTAACTCTTAACACTGGAGTTGACAATTTAACACCAGTGTTGGAGTTAATATAGTAACTCTTAACACTGGAGTTGACAATTTAACACCGGTGTTGGAGTTAATATAGTAACTCTTAACACTGGAGTTGACAATTTAACACCGGTGCTGGAGTTATTATAGTAACTCTTAACACTGGAGTTACATTTTCAACTCCAGAAGATCAGGTCAGAATCTAGCATGCTTGTCCTTTTGTGTGAACCGGGGTATAGGTTGCAGAAAGGGAAAAGCTAGTGATCTAGCCATACGTTAAACTAAGCAGGCAGTGAAATGGCCTGTCAGTGACTTGGCTGTAACACGGGCAACGCATGGTGATAAACATGAGAAGATGAGGCCAGGCCTGGTTAGGAATGCATGTGAAGAAGACGGAGACCATGGAGAGAACACATGAGGTCTGATGAGCTCAGATTGCATTTAGAATTAGAAGACAGGACTGAATAGCACTTGAAGGTGAATGATTAAGGACTAAGAGTTAGAAAACAACAGACCAACATGAAAAATAGAACAAGGTGCAGTCTGCAGGGAGACATGCTGATCTGTCAAACTTGTCTCCTCTTGTTTCAACGCTGTTATGCTACCAGTCTTCTGTTTTACTTATGAGATGCTTTAGTGTGTCTCCAGCTGCGTTGTGTGGTTTTCTACGAGGCTGACTAAACTGGAAACAACCAACGTCAGGAGCTAACAGATGATTTAGACCATTATACTAGGTTATTATATTTAAGGGTTTCTCCCCAGCTTGAATCAAGATGTTGTGTTTGACTAACAGAAATAAAAAGCATAAATACATATCAAGTATGTATGCTTCTATCATGCAATGCCTGTATATCATCTTTTTTTTAAGTCTAGACAGGTATGTGACTTTGTTTATGTCTGATCTGGTTATAAATATTTTCATGTCAAGGGGCATCCATTTAATTTAAGGTGCATGAATTTAATGCCAGGACTAAAATGTTTATGGATTCATGTTAGCTTCTCTAATTCTTGTAAATCAAACTAATTTTGATTTTATGAATGGGAATGTTAAGGCCCAGGTTTTAGTGATGGTTCTCAGTTATTCATGGCCTGGTAATCCCAGTAAGTTTAAAGAACAGATTGGAGCGATGTTCTGTATATTGGAAGTTTTGCTTCAAACTTAATGAGCCTACTTGAAAAGGCTCAAGGGCCATTATCCTACATAAAACTTATATTGTTGGAAAGAGGAGAGTCTGGCCTTCAATTTAAATGGCAGATTATGTGGATAGGATCATATTGCATTGCTGCTACTACCGTAAATCCTCTAATACATGCCAGGGCCTTTATTTTCTCAAGCGCATCCTGGTTCAGGCCTTTATTGGAAGGAGGCCAGAATTAGAGGCAGGCCTATATTTCAATTTGAGCAAAATAAACTACCAGTAGAATGAATAAAAACAAGATTTTGTGTCTATTTGAGCGGTGACTGAAGTCTCACGTGCAAATCAAAAGTGATGATTGGTGGGTTTCACTCACGTGACCCTGCCCTGGCGCTGAACTCAAACAGTGGACAGGAAGTGTTTTGCTCTACTATAAAACACAGCGTGACGGATGAAAGTGAGTGTTCTAAACGAGCTGGCACAGACACGATATCTTCCTTTAGGTTATGACTCATTTAATTTTAAAAGTTGGACTTTTAATACATGCTGGAGGATTTACCCAACGCTGAAGCGATCGACACAACAAACTATCTCGTGTGGCAAATCTCATATTACACTGCAAACCAAAAGCCTTTTATGAGTCTGAAAGCCTATTTTATTTCAGGTTGGTTAACAGTTTAGAGATCCGGAGAAGCTTTAAATGACTGTTGTCTTGTTTATGCTCGTGAGATGTGCTATTTTAGTTATGTAATTAACTCATAATGATAGCTAATGCTAACGGTGAGTACGTGCTAGGATCTACTTATAACTAACGTTTTATGCCTTTGTAATCCACATTTCTGGTACATTTGTTTGATTTTATTAAGGTATTAATGCCACGTTACAACACTGAGCTAACTGCTAAAAACATTAGCAAATAGCTTTTAGAGTGCTAATGTTTTTAGCAGTAAGCTCAGTGTTGTAAACTGGCAGGTAAACAGCTTGCAATTTGCGGTGAGGACACGTGAAAACAGTATCAAACTATTTACCTGCCACGTTACAACACTGAGCTAACTGCTAAAAACATTAGCACTCTAAAAGCTATTTGCGGTGAGGACACATGAAAACAGTATCAAACTGTTTACCTGCTGTTTTTGTAGCTGCGTTTCTAAATAACTGTTCAATAAAACGCCATAAAAACCTTTAGTAAGCCCTTACCTGTGATGAAGTGATCACTGCAAACTAGCATTTTCTGTCCTGTTTCTGCTCATCTTGCAGCCGGAGATTATGATCCACTAGTCTGCTGTTACCGTAAACCTTGTATACATGCGCCTCGAAAAATCGAGTGAGGGCTCACTTTACCGTCGATCTCCGAAAAAAAAAAAAAACACACACACACACACACACGCTGTTTCTAATAGTAGCCCCGGCCACTATTAGAGACCGGCCTGTATTTACCCCTGCTGATAGCGAGACCGGCTAATATAGGAGACCCGGCCGGTAATGGAATACAGGCCAATATTAGAGGATTTACGGTATGTGCTTTTCTTGATATGCGTAGTTAGCATCTGTTTACGTATTTTTACATTGTTGTAATTGGGTGTTTTTGAAGGAGAAACCGTGGATTCTGTCATTTAGATGAGGTTCTTCCCATTATGTACGTGTGCAGTTTGCATATTAAGCATGGTTTAGGAAGGATTTGGAAACTGGAAGTACCCGGTACCGGTGTGGGGCAGTGCGGGCTGTAGCAGTATTGCTCTGCACTGTCCATATATGATTATATCCTGCCTTTGTGATGACATATAGGCCAGAGCTCAAGCTCTCATGCTCGTGGGGTGCATGTGAGCTGGTTGAAGAAGGCAAGAGTAAACAAATGCATTAATGTTAAATATCGGCTTCTCAGCCAGTGAAAAATCATTAGGAAGCCATTATAGACATTTTTTCAAGTGGAAAAGTGAAAAATTCAGGTGATGACTCTGCTCCTTGGATGGGAGGCAAAATGTCTAAAAACAAATAACAGTTACAGTTTTGTTATTTTAGAACCTACCAGGATAAAGTGCTGAAGCCTCTGGCTTTTATAAAAGGTCTGATGACCACATGAGAGGAGCGCTGTTGTTTCAGGAATGATCAGAAGAAAACATTTAACACATGTATCAAATACGTAGCTGTGGATTTATTGCGTGTGTGTGCGTGTGCGTGCACGTGCATGTGTGTGTGCGTGCGTGTGTGTGTGTGTATGTGCGTGCGTGCGTGTGTGTGCGTGCGTGCGTGTGCATGTGTGTGCGTGCGTGTTCATGTGTGTGCGTGCGTGCATGTGTGTGCGTGTGCATCTGTGTGTTCGTGTGTGTGTGTGCATGTGTGTGTGCGTGTGCATGTGCATGTGTGTGTGTGCGTGTGCATGTGTGTGTGCGTGTGTGTGTATGTGTGCGTGCGTGTGTGTGCGTGCGTGTGCATGTGAGTGCGTGTGTGTGTGTGTGTGTGTGTGTGCGTGTGTTTAGACTAGAAAGGAGCCCTCCAGGCTCAGGCCATTTACCATTGTTTCAAGAAATCCATTATTCCTTAAAGAAATTCGATGCTCTAACAGATTGTCCTAAATCTGAGGCTACACGTTGTAACAGACTAATAAAACTCGCAGGGATCTGATTTTCCTTCCAAGGCAGCATTACAGTGAACTCCACTTCCCCAAAGTGCTGAATTTTTAAAAACATTTAAAAGATTTTCCTGGTGTGGGAACATTTGCAACAGGATGTCCCTTCTGCCTGAGTGGAGATGTAAAAATGTATTTTTGTTTAACCTTAATATTACTTTGTCTTTAAATCTCTGTTAATATTTTCCTGTCAGCAAAAGCCACCCCTTATTGAAAACAAATGTTTCTGGTGGGACAAAATTAAAATTTGATACTGCCTTAGAAGAATAAGAACTTTAGTGGGACAACTTTGACAGTTTTCTAAACTTAAAAAATCTCTCCCAGTATGACTGAAATATGTATCTGATATACTGACTTCTACATAGAAAGAAAGGCACTAAATGACTGCTGTGAATGAAGTATACCAGCAGTGGGATGAGCACTATTGTAAAATACAATGACAGATTCACAGTTTGGGAGGTAAGTGAATACAAGGCCAAGCAACTTTATTTATAGCACATTTCACACACAGAAGCAATTCAATGTACTCTCTGAGTGCAAGATCAGCAATAATATAAAACATTAAAATCAACATGACAATATAAAACAGCAAATTATAACATCAAATTTAAAATACACAAATAAAATTGGATGTAAGAATAAGACAGAAAGGCAAAGTTAAAGGCTGAGCCCTGCTGGGTGTGTATAGTATTGTAAGGAGATCCGACATGTTGTTAGGAACAGGCTGAGAGTGGACTGAGCAGACACAAGCGTGAGTAGGAATGTGGCGCATTGTATGACCCAAGTGCGGAGTGAAACCGACACTGGGTTTGGACAGACACGCAGTTAATATTGGAAGCTGCAGCATGCAGCTTGAATGGAAATGAGAGCGCGTGTGGTTCCAGGATAAAGACAAGCCACTTACTGGTAGCTGAATGTCTGACGACTGAAGAGCCGGTTGGCTCAATTATTAAAGAGCTGTCGGTACAATCCCGAGCAAACAGAAAACAACAGCTACGTTTACATGGGCACAAGTAATCGGATTGAACGCCCTATCGGATCAAAAATCTGTCATGTAAACATGTCAATCGGAATATTCTGATCAGATTCGGCCTGATCCGAATGAAATTTCATTCCGATTGAGAGAGGTGGTTTTGTCCGATCGTCAATCCGATTGGCGTCCATGTACACAGCCATTCGGATCGTTGGGGTAAAATAATGCCCACTGCGCATGTGTGCAACTTCAGCGTGACCTCTTTTCATCTCTGCGCATGCTCAGGACAGATTGAAAACATGGCGGGCGGTAAACAGAAGTGATCTGTTGCCGACGCTATTTTTTACTGGAAATACTACGGGAGCTCAATATTACTGAACATCTCGATGGCCGAACGGCTAAAAATGCCAAGTTATGCACTCAAGTGCATCTAAGGTGCATCTAAAGATGTAGGAAGCGGGAATTCACCGAAGCTAGAGAATAAGCAAATAACATGCAAGGGAAAAGACGTGCGGACAAGATGGCGTTTGTTTACAATTTCTCTTCTGGGAAAGACAAGTCTGCGCATGCGCAATCTTTGGTGCATGCATCGCGGCATGATCGGATCATTCCAGCTAGTGTCCATGTAAACAGAGATTTGGGATTTCCGATCAACCAAGATTTGAATTGGATTGGGGAAATTTGGCGCATGTAAACGTAGCTAGTGACTGAGCCCTGTGAGTCTGACTTCCTGAAGTACTCCCTGGCTGGTGACATAGGCAGGAAATCCGGTACGGGGAATGATGGGAAGTGGAGTCCGGAGGTTGGTTTGATCTGAGGGGGAATGACTGGTGGAATGAAGGCTGGTTTTGGAGTTATGGGGCAGGTTTGGCTCTGAAGTGGAGGAGTTCAGGGGTGATCAGAACTAAGGAGGAGGTAGGAGCCATGATCGTGACACATGTATTTTTGCCCCATGCCATTTAGTGATTTAGAAACTAGTAGAAGCACTTTGAAATGGATTCTGTAGTTTACTGGTAACCAGTGTAGAGATTTAGGAACAGGAGTGATGTGCTCGGTTCTCTTGGTTCTTGTTAAGACCCAGGCAGGAGCATTCTGAATAAACTGCAGCTTTTTTGGGAAGACCAGTCAGGAGACCATTGCAGTAATCTAGTCTGCTGGAGATGAACGCATGAATGAGTTTCTCTAGGTCTTGTTTCGACATGAGACCTCTGAGTCTTGCTATTTGATGGAGATGATAAAACGCTGATCTAGTTATAGCCTTAATGTGACCAGTGAAGCTCAGGTCTGAATCAACTATGACACCAAGATTTCTAACCTGAGTCTTTGTTTTTATTCCTTTGGAGCCAAGTTGAGCAATAACCTCCATCCTATCCTTCTGATTTCCAAAGACAAGAACTTCAGTCTTGTCTTTGTTTAACTGATATGAAACAGTCAAACTGGAAACATTACAGTAATACATGTTATAAAACAGAAATTAGACGTGATTCCCTATTTTACCAGCTGAGCCAACGATGCTCCAAGCTTGGCCCAGGATGTTCTACTCGTGTCCCTGATCACATATGGGCTTGTGTAGGTCCCACAGCCTTCGCTGATCACCAGATCATGGTTTCTCCAGAGGAGAAAATAAAATAAGAGTGTGTTGTAATGATTTAGTATCATTGCTTTGCTTTTCTGCACAAAGCAGTTACTGATGTACTGAAAAAAGACAAAAAAACTGATGATTTTACTTTTACTTTTAGAAAAATATATTGAAATAAATAAGTAAAACATGTTGCCATACAAATGGACCATATTGCGACCATGTCTTGTTGTAAACAGGGTTGGAGGAAGCATGTTTATTCATTTTTACCCTTCATCTTACATTGTTGGTTTGGCAGAAATATTGTGATATTCCTGAAGGGAAGAGCCCCAGGCTGCAGCAGGGATAGCTGCTGCTGGAGCTGAACATCACTCCAGAATCCAGTTTAAAATTGTGTGACGTGGCAATTCAAAGGTTTATGAGGTGGTGTTTACATGAATCTCAATGAAATTTTAGAGTCTGGAGCTGTTATAAAGTAGAAAACACTCCACCACCCATTTTACTGTTAGCAATGCCAAAGTAAGAGTTATAATGGAAACCAGGACTTTGGGATGGTTTGTGACTAGGGGTGGGAATTTAACGCGTTAATTATGATTAATTAATTAGAAAAAATAACGCATTAATAAAAATGAACGCATTTAACCCTTTAGGCCCGAGGGTCCACCAATTGGGGGATGTTGAAGTTTAGCAGCAAAATACATGCCCTAAATATCAATCTAGTCAAGCTGCACCTCTAAAGAAAGCTCAGAACCTTGGCTACAAGACCATGTAAACCTTTTTAATGTGCTCCAAACACAACTAGAACTACAATCAAATGAGTGATCAGAAATCCCTCTTCATGTGTTTTTTATTATTATTATTATTATTATTATTATTATTATTATTATTATTGTTATTATTACTATTATAAAGACTATATCATTATCAAAATGTACTTAAAATAGTATTGTACTTTTAGGTCTGTCCTATTTTTGCCAGTGATATAAATATATATTTTTTTCTCCTGTTTTGAATTGAAATACAATTTAAAAGCATTTTTTTTAGAAATTAAAAGAGCTTGTGTTTACAATAATAATGTCAATGTCTATTGTTTGATTCTCTGTCTCATTATTTTTAATTCTAAAGAATTGCTTTTGGGGCAAATTTTCTTGAACGATTAAAATGCGATTAATCAAGATTAATTAATTACTAAGCCTCTGATTAATTAGATACATTTTTTTAATCGAGTCCCATCCCTATTTCTGACTGATGAGCACCTGAAGATGCTCACATCAAGATTAAAAAACAGCATTCTGGGTTAAATCTAATGTCTCAGACAAGATTTTCTTTATTTTGTTTTTTTTTGCTGATTCACAAAAAAACTTGGAGAAAAAGCAGGAATATAAAAAGTGTGTAGCTTGCTATATTTTGGTGGTTTTACTTTGAGAGAAGATGTGTGTGCACATGGATCAGCTTTTACAAAAAAGTAAGATCAACCATCGTTTGAAACTGTAGCTGCGTTTGTCCCTCCACTGTCTAAAAGTGTAGCATCCTGCTGTTGCAGCTTGTTATGAGTAACAGGTGAGGTATGTGCTCATAATATAAAACAAGACAAAGAAAAACAAAACAGTACAAACAGCAGAAGCACTCATACTGTAGAGACATACATCTAAAAAGTCGTGTAGTCTGAGGAAGCGTTTCAGAGGTATAGGCTCAACGACACGCAGCTCAGCACCAGAACCCGACTGGCTTTAAAGCCGTTGGTTTAGAACCAAGCTATTTGGTCTCCACTGAGTTCCTCCTGCAGCACACTGAACAGAACTCACACAGCACGCTCAGGAGCATCTCTTTTTGAGAATTTCAGAAGAAAATGAGAGTGAGAAGAAGCAGAGCAACCACAAGAAAAGCTGGTTTATCCTCAGAGGAGAACAAACTCCTCAATAGAGCTGTGATGATAAAAAAAAAATACGTGTGCAAAATTTACTCTGATGTTTTACTGAATTCTGCACAAGAACAGAAGAGGAAAATCTGTATTTTATTGTGAAAGAGGAATGTAATCTCTCATGCTAGCATGCTAGGACGTTGCTTTTTCATTTCAGCTCACAGAATCCTTGTAGGGAGCTTTAGAGAGTTGCATGACTGGGATTCATTTTTCATAGCTTCTAAATTATTTGCCATGGTTTTCATTTTTTAACAGTAGAGGAAGTAGATAGACTAGAGCAGTAGGGGCAAGGAAGGGACGAGACATATCTGAATTTTTTTGTATTTGAGTTAAACTATGAAACACTTATGGGACAAGGTCTATGGAAGTGACTGTCTCATTCTTACCAGCGCCAACATATCAATCAAAAACATTACATTACCATGTTAATCACAAGTGAAGCTAAACTACTGAGTTCATGAACACTGGTCTGGTTCAAGCTTTGAACAGGAAGGACCTTCTGTGCTGCAGGAGATCTGAAGAAGCCTCTGACTGGAGACACTCTCTTGTCTTGTGAAGAGGAGGATCAGGGTTGTCCATCATGTTCTGAAGCGTCCTCCTTTGTCCAATCAGCTCTGGAGGCTGCACCATCCCCAGAACAGAACCAGCCTCCTTCATCAGCTTTTTACCATCACTGGTTCTGATGCTGCTGCTCAGATACGACTCTCCACAACAGACTTATAGAAGATCTGGAACATCAGGTTCTGAAGGATCTCAGCAAAGAGCATAATGATGGACCACAACTATCCAGAACTATTCACCTTTCTTCCTTCAGGCAGAAGATTGAGCAGCTTCTCAGCTGAGCTTTGTGTTCTGCTCTTTGTTATGTGTTTATTAATTCTTACAAACTCCAAATCTAACATGGGGTTAAGGTTGAGAATAAAGAAATCAGATCCTTTACATTTGTTTCCCATTCAGAGATAAATAGTCTCATAAGGTAGCTGGACTTAAAATGTCACCTGTTTACAAGGAAACCCTACTGTAAGCAACAGCAGTACCACTGTGGAACGTTCCTGTTTTCTTTTAGAAACTTCTTAAATCTCTTCTGATTCGTCTGACTTGATGGTATCTGTAAGGTTCTCCAATTAAACAGGAACGTTTGTCTTCCACAGAGCATATTTATCCCTTTAGCTGTGAGGTATGTGCACCGAGCAGAAGGAAATCATCAGTTTCCATTGACCTACCAAGCTACTGGTGCAATAAAAACAGAATTTGTCTATTTGGCAAAGTCAAGTTATCCTTTTTAGTTCCTTTTTAGTTTCTGCATGGATGCTAATGAGGCGACAGTATTCCAGTCAGTTACTGCTTAAAGTAGTTTAATTCCTATAAAACTGGTTTACATGCAGATCTCTGTCAGTCACAAACACACACGTCTCATCTTCATACACACCAATCAAAACATAATTACATACAGGAAGACAACTCGTCTTGTTGAACTGCTGGCAGCTTAGCCTTTCAGTTTATTTAGTGGGTGACTTCAACTGAGTGGTGATGTAGAGGAGTAAGATAGCTGCTGACATGAGTGGCAGGAAGAGAAAAAACACTTAATGTAGTCAGGCAGCTTTTACTAAATACTAATGCACGGAATCAAGAAACAGACCATTTTATCTGTTTTCATGGTTAATTCTGAAAGGCAAAATCGCAAATCAATTACAGATTATAAATGTACCGTGACATCATATACTGCCCGGCCAAAAAAAAAATGCCACCAAAAAAATGTCACACTAATATTTGGTTGGACCGCCTTTAGCTTTGACTACAGCACACATTCTCTGTGGCGTTTCAATCAGCTTCTGCAACGTCACCAGATTTATTTCCATCCAGTGTTGCATTAATGTGTCACCAAGATCTTGCATTGATGATGGTAGAGTCTGACCGCTGCTCAAAGCCTTCTCCAGCACATCCCAAAGATTCTAAATGGGGTTAAGGTCTTGGAGCACATCCTGTTGCTGAACCTAGACCTGACCAACTGCAGCAACCCCATATCATAGCCCCGCCCCCACAGGCTTGTACAGTAGGCACTAGGCATGATGGGTGCATCACTTCATCTGCCTCTCTTCTTACCCTGATGCACCCATCACTCTGGAACAGGGTCCATCTGGACTCATCACACCATTTTTTAATAATGCGTTGGACAGTTCTGAACCCAGTTTTAGTCGTTTCTGCAACCTCCTTAGATGTTTTCTCTGCTTGATGCATGCCAATGATGTGACCCTTCTCACACAGACTAACATCTTTTCCACCACCACCAGATGTGTCTTTCCACATGGTTGTTGAAGAAATGAGAAGCAACTCATTGCACCAGTTGGGGTTAAATAACTTGTTGCAGCTGAAAGATAATCACCCATGCAGTAATTATCCAATAGGAGGCTCCTACCTGTTTGCTTAGTTAAATCCAGGTGGAGCCTTTTATTTTTGGCCGAGTAGTGTGTGTTTTTCATGTTTTTAAAACTCTTATGAGCTACAGAAGCAGACAAATATACGTCCTTTATGCAAATGTATGTTAGTTATTGCAAGGATCAAAAACAATGACAATTTTCTACAATGTTTTACAGAAAAATTCTCTGTAGTTTCCATCTTCTCTGCCCTCCTTCCATAGGGAGCCTCTCTGGTGATTTGGATGTCAGAGAAAATGATGCCATACCGCACCATAAAACCAGGAATTCATGTCATAGACTATTTGTGTTTGTTTAATTTTCAAGAGAAATGTATTTCTTTATTATTCCCTATTTTAAATTATCATATTGTTTATCCAGTGTGGGATGAAAAATGAAAACAAATGATAAATTAGATAAATATCTTCTTTTGACTTTTTTTGGGATAATCTCTTTGAATTTTTACTTTTCACATATTTCATGATATTTTAAATCATTTTTAAATTTCTTTGCTTTTTTTTTAAATTATTTGTTCTTGTGAAGCGCCTTGTGATTTTTATCTTGAGAGGCGCCATATAGAAGATTGCTTCTTCTTCTTCTTATTATTATTATTATTATTATTATTATTATTACTATTATTATTATTATTATTATTATTATTATTATTATTATTATTATTATTATCATTCCTCTTAGTGATTCTAGCTTGAGTGGAGTTTTAGTGAGGAATCTCTCTATAAATTCTCAGCCTTGATTTAAGGACAGACAGAAGTTCCTGACCAGCTGACCTCAGACCAGTGAGGAATGGCTGTGAAGCCCAGAGGTGTAAGCCCAACCCAGAACCTTGAACTGGGTTCTGTAATAACAGGAACCAGTGCAGAGATCAGTGACTGTGTGACACGGGAGCTTTGGGGACAGAATCAAAAATTTCGCAGTTAAATTTTAAACAAGCTGCAGAAAATCCAATCGGTTTCCTCTAAGGCAAGTAAACAGTGACAGTAATTAATGTAGGAAGAAGTAAAAGCATGAAATGGTAACACTCTGCTCACCAATGTTCCTCAACTGCAAAAACAAACAACATTCTTGACACCATGAAGTGCAAATGACAGACTGAGATAAGGAGAAATGAAAGATTTACTTTTTACAAAGAAACAGTGAAAGTAGATGCTGCAGCGGGTTCAATCTGAGGTACACAAGTTATTAATAACATAATAATAACAATGAAATCTATGTTAAAACAAGATTCCTTTGCTCTGGATAGATGTGTAAGTTTCACTGGTTGAGTAATTTATGCGTTTGTTGCATCCAGGTTGGATCTCTGTGATGGACTACTCTTTGATGTCAACCAGACTGCTTTGACAAAGCGAGATCAAATGTCTCTGATTCTAGGATTCATTCTAAACGTCTTGTATTTGTTTTTATGTATCTTAATAGATTGTCTCCATCTTATCTTGTCTCTGACCTGCTGAAACCTCACACACCGCTACGCTCACTCTGGTGCTTCTGCGAGTCCCAAAGGTGTGCTGGAAAGCCAGAGGTGAGAGGGTTTTTCAGTGACAGCTCCAAAACTGTGGAACACTTTGTTCCTGCAGGTCAAACAGGTTCCTTCGATAACAGTTTATGAATTCTTTTTAAGAACTTTCTTACCTTCAACACAGTGCACACCTTTATGTGACCTCAGTTTGTTTCTTCATTCATTTGTTTTGAATGTGTCTTCTACATGTTACAAACATTTCTGTTTTATTATCTGTGATCAATCCAGATGTGATTTTTAAGTCATTTTAAATAACAGGGTATTGTATGTTATTCTGGTGCAGAAAATGTATTTACATGCAAACATTTGGATGGATAAAACTTCTAAACCCATGGCTTCAACATTACAGGGGGTCACTTCAGAGGGGCTACAGAGCCTCGTGTGGCCATAAAGGAACAGGTTTTGATCCCTGCATGAAGAAATCTGATGAATTTTTTACTCTTTCTGTTGTAAATCTATGTTTTAAGACAGGGGTTCCCAACCTAGGGTCTGTGACCCCCCAAAAGGGTCCCCATAATTTGGTCTGTGTTGACGTTGTGAGGTTACCAAGATTATATTTGTAAAAAATACATCTATAAAATCCCAAATACACACCCAATAGTAAAATCAGAACTCTTTAAGAGCCATAACTTTGTGTGTCTACATAAAGTTTGCAATTATTCATTTTAATCGTGTGCATGCGGGTAGGTGTTGGGGTTGGGGGGCCCTGGCTTGTCTTGGACACAGGAAAGGGGGTCCTCATGATAAAAGGTTGGGAACCACTGTTCTAGGAAACTGCTCCACAGTGGCGGCTCTATGAGGCTATCACAGGACCACAACATTTATAGAGGGTCCATATTAGTCCTGACACATGGTAAATGTACATTTCACCACCGACACCATGTTGAAACACTTTAATGTAATTTAACATGAAATTTTCCTGAACATAGAAAAAAAATACAAACACAAGATTTGAGAAATTTCAGCATTGTATTTATTTTTTAAAGCCACTAATAGTTTCAGTTAAAAGCACGTTTGTGGGTGAAAAAAAACACCCAAATTCCTATTTGGCTCATTAGCACCACTAGTGGTTGGAGATGGAATTGCATCCATTCAGCAGGGGCCAATGCCCCTGTGGCCCCACCCCTAAAACCACCAATGCTGCTCTATAAATTCAGGATCCTCATAATGTACAGTAGCTTAGTGTCACAGGCAAGCATATCTGAACAAGAGAATATAGTTTTTGTTTAGATATTTAAGTTAAATGAAGTGAGAAGTGTGACGAGACGTTCCTGGGACGGGCCAGATACAGAGCCAGAGCTGAAACTCCGACCGCATTCGTTTAGGTTTCAGACACTTTCTTGTTCCTCGCAGCAAAGGAACCAACAGATGTTTGGATCAGAAGATGCACAGGTGTATTAACGAAAGCTGGATTCCACTTAGGGGGTTCCTGCTGCTGTGCATGCTGAGTGACTGTCATGGTAAACCAGAACACCACAAGGAACAGAGAAACCCTTCATTTTATTAACTCCACCTGTGCTTTTCCTGCTGTGACAACTCAGAACGTCTGCTCTGAAACAGATCTACGTGGTTTATCTCATCTATGACAGGAAGTCATATGGCCTTGATCCATTGCTACTTTACAAAGTTCTTTTTAAATTAGAAATAAATGAAATATAGTCATGGAGTTTTGAGTGTTTGTCTTTAAAACTCTATGAAAGCATCTCTATGAAGAGCCATGAACTTCGTGTTCTTATTGCTCTCATATCTTAGTTATTGCAACGAATGTACATGATGTCCATTAGAATCCTTTGAGATGTTATAAGTGGAGGTGGACTCCATCATCTCAAGGCCAGCTTTTTGAAACATTTCCATTCTTTTATCCATTCTGTTTGTAACTAAGTACAACACAAAGAACGACTTTTCTCAGATGTATAATGAATTTGTTTTTAATTGGTCCCTTATTACGGTACTACCTTGGTGAGATTTATTTACACAGGTGTGAAAAGACCAATGAGAGGAGGTCATCTACCTCATGTACTGTCCAAGGTTCTCAATAACGTTCCAACGTGAACTGAGCCACTCTGAAACAAGAGCAGTCTGCCATGACGTCGTTCACACACTGAATGATTTTTGCCGACTGTTGCTGGAACATGGCCATCGAACATGAAGTAGTAGAGTTAGCCATAGCTCACATCTAGTCTCGTCTCCATCCATCCATCCATCCATCCATCCATCCATCCATCCATCCATCCATCCATCCATCCATCCATCCATCCATCCATCCATCCAAGTTCTGCTTAGTCTGCAGAGTCGAGGTTGCAGGGGCAGCAGCTTAAGCAGAGAAGCCCAGACTTATGCCGCTTTTACATTTGGGCCGGCCCGGTCCAACCCAGCTATGGTATATTGTTTTCACATCTGGGTAGCCTGGTTTTTTTCTGTGCTCAACTGGACGTTTTTTTCAGACCTCTTCGCTACAGGCTGAGGTGACACAACACACCCACTGCCGACTGATTGGTCAGCTCAAATTCAGTCCTACCATTAGAGGGAGCCTCTGATTGGTGGGTAGAATCAGCCAGCGGGGGTTTCCCGCATGCGCGATCTATTATCATCCTGGATACTGAGGAGTAAACATCTCCTCTGAGTGAAGCCATCCTTCGTGCTGTGAGGAGCACACACACACACACACACGCACGCACACACACACACACACACACACACAGCGCTGCTGAGGCTTGGGCTGCCCAGCAGACAGAAGTCTGGAATATCAGAGTCAGAGGCTGTGTCCAAATCCAGGGATTGCATGCTTCTGAGTACCCGTCCTCATTGGTCTCAGGAGAACGTGTTCTTCCGTGACCACTTAGACCGGATGTTAACAGCTGTGAATGTGGACGTTCTAGCCTTAAATAAAAGTCCCGCCCCTACTCCTGTCACCTAGCAACTGCTTAAAGAAAATCTATTACAAAATATGGATCCACGATGCTGGATCATTCACGGTTAATTGTATAATTTATGTTATGATTTATGATTTACCAATTGTATGAACGGTAATGACGAACAAGAATACAAACACACATTGCAGGCCTAATGAGAATGGGAAACGCCTAAAAACACAACCACTTCAGGCTTTTACTTTTTGTACAGTCAGATTTGAATAAACTAGTCGTCCTGCTGCTCTACTGCTGCGTGTCCCGTTTCTACAGAAATCAATCCCGCAGTGCATCACGGGAATTATGGAGGTGAGGAGACCACGGAGACTACACCGCACCCGTTCTCAAAATCGGGGAAAAGAAGAACGCATTTCAAGACCGCTTTCTGAGCATTCTTGGAATTTGGACGGTCTTTGACGCGGCGCTGTGACGTCACTGGTCTTAAAATCCGAACTCATGAGCACGCAATCCCTGGATTTGGACACAGCCAGAGTCTCCAAAAGCAACACTACGGACTTCTCTGTGCATCTTTTGCCCCGCCCACATGCTTGGAGATTTCCACATTTCTGAGAAGTGTTTGTGAACAAAACCTACCGGTGCGGGCCCTGGACCCATGTCTTATGCTCATTTCACTGATTGTGACATCATAGTTGAGGCTGTTTTGAAATGATTCCTGTAAGGCATATGATCCCTGAAACCAAACACTGACAGAGAGTGGATGGACTTTTTGTTGTTGTTTGAAGTGTTTCTAGAGGCAGTAGAGACCCACATGTTAGCACAGAAAAAGCTAAAAGTTAGATTTGCATAAAAGGGCACCTTTAAAAATCTAAACTGATCAGAACCAGAGTAAGCAAACAGCAAAAAGTCATAAGAAGATGCTTATTAATGATCACACTCCCACCAGAAGAGGGTGACTATGGTGAATGTAGAGTTTTATTGATGAATAAAGGACTTTGAGAATCATGCATCAGGTACATTTTCTGTGTGTTTCATATACTGCTTCAGACTCATGTAGTGGGTTACGTTAGCATTTAAGCACAATTAGTCAGCTTTTTATCTCTGAAACACCTTACGATACGCAGTTATTATTGTGCCAACTAGTTCAGCTCTCTCAGACTAAACGAGAGGTGTTTTCAGCTCATGTTTGCTGGTTTACCAGGTAGATAGATCTACCTCCACTGGGAAAGAGAGAGGTTGGTGTTTGTGTCCAAAAACATTCAGCTTTAAATCAGACTGGGATTAGATAAGAGACCGGTCAGCCAGTGTGGTTTTAACATGGATGATCTCCCAGGATCTCCCAACTGAACTCACATGTTGGATCAAAGCACATCCACTAGTGCAGACGTACACCTTTTCATGTGAGGTACGATTCCATCATCCTCTTTAAAATTAAAGGATATGAAAAGCAGAGACGGAGGGACACTGAGGAAGGGAAGATGGATATCAGTGCTTAAAAAAATGATGCATCATCACACTTTCATGCTGTTCCCCTCTGTGGAGGAGGGGGGTTGGAAGGTGTGTGTGTGTGTGAGAGAGAGAGAGAGAGAGAGAGAGAGAGAGAGAGAGAGAGAGAGATCAGTAAGTTTTTTCATCATTTTAAATGTGTTGGTGTGTGGAGGGCTAGGGTGATAGATATGTGTGTGCTCATGTAAAAATGCTGACACCCCGTTTAAGTGGTGGTGGTAGGGGGGTGGAGGGGGTATCATCATTACTCATCCCAGCCATCAGTAAAAGAAGCAGCTTAAAAACCTCTCCCCTATTCCCTCCTTCCCTCTCCAACTCCGTCCTCCTCCCTCTTATTTGACTTCACAGAGTGCCGTCTCTGATTTCTTTTTTCTTTCCGAGCTGATGTCCTTCTGCCTCTCCACAACTCCCTTAAAGCTTCCATTGAAGGCTTTCGTGCTATTTGGGAGTTTTACTCTGAACTTTTTCTCTTTTCTGGGTGAATAAAGAACTCTCACCCGTTTCACTGGCAGACTTGTTATAGAGAAATAAACCGTGGTGCAAAAAAAAAAAATATAAAGGTACGCTTTTGAACAGGACTATAAGTGTATACACACACACACACACACACACACACACACACACACGCACACACGCACACGTTAACAGGACTAAAAAAATCAACGGTCTATAGGTAGTTCATAGTCCAAAATGCTTGATTGGTGAAAGTATTTAAACTGCTATCCTAATTTGACTCCATGTTTGTTCCACCCCCAGATGGCTCATATGAGGGAGGATGTAACATAAAGACGAGCGAGTGATGGTGAATACAACAAATGGTTTCATTTTAGGCCATAAAACATAAACAGGATGGTTAACAACCAGGCTTTCTCAAACACCGCTGGAATATTCTATGAACAGAACTAAAATTCAACCCTTTTGGGAGCCTACCTGAGCTAAAGACTAAAGGGATGCAAACAGTAACTAACGAGATGTGGGATTAAAACATAACCTGTAACCCAAGTTTGCTTAACTTTAGCTCTACATAAACAAACTAACCTGTTTCAGAAAAGGTCTCCACAAACTATCTACCCCTCACTGGAGTGAAAGACTTCAGCTCATAAGCTTCTCTAAGGCACACACTAGTTCCTAAGAACACATTACAAGGTTAGCAAGAGGGTCTACAGTACAGGTCCACGTCTAGCTGTTTCTCTTCTCTCCTCCCAACCACAAGCCAGCTGGCTTGCTTTTAAAAGTGAGGCTCATCAGCTAATTTAAAGCAGCTGTGATGTGAAGAGCTCCTCTGCTGTGGCGCTGTCCGCGGTGCTGAATCAGGAGACTGCAGAGGTGTCCTAAACACATGTAGGAGGCGGCCGTAACAATGTTAACTGCATCCTATAGATCAGCAACCATTAAAAATGTTGCCTGAATTGACCTGGAGGGTGGAGGAGCACCTAGTGGCTCTGGCAAAACCCTTATACCTTATTAAACCTCATCATGTCACTGCTCTAATGAGGGATTACCACGTAGCATAATAACGTCCACTCTTCAGTTCCATATGTTTTCCTTCATAATGTTTTCTTTCATCCAAACAACCAACATGAACATCTGAGGCTTCAAAGACATCCAGTCAGAAGCAGAGAACATCACAATCCATTAGTTTACCTTTAACTTGTGGTTCTTGTGAGAATCTGGTAGAATTTCACCTAAATCCTGTTCATACCAATAAACATGGGGCGAGTTGCAGGGGATTATGTTAGAAACATAACTGCTGCTGTCCTGCCTATAAACAATATATGGCAAGTCTTTTATCTGGTCTTGTAACTCTTCTGACTTGTTTTCTTGGTAGCTGCTCCACTGTTTTTAATCACGTCACCCCTTCTCTCTCTTTGTGTTTATTATATTGGTTAGAGACTGCTGTGTGGACACTGATGGCTCTTTAGCAGAAACTCCAGTCTCAACAGGCTGAGACGAGGGCTGCAGCAACACTCTGATGGAAAATGTCTTCATGCTTTGTGTGCAGTTACAGGTTATGGTCCAACTAATGACAAGAACTAAAGCAGGAGTTTATGTTTGAGTTTTCATCCTGGAATCACCTTTCAAGAGCCTGTATCCTGCTTTTCTACACCTTCCAGAGCAACGATGGGTTATTTTTTAAATATAGACCTGCAGATCCACGCTGTCATGCCCCACTCTGCCCCCATGTCTATTTACATGGTGACATAATTAAGTAAAGAATAGCTGTCTAATGAGAGGAGTTAATTACAGACATGATTTTGGGAGGAGTTGCCTTTTACTGATGTAAATATCAAAGACCTGAAACTGCCACAGGTGGTATTTACCAGTAACTGGACCAAATCACAGCCAGTAACTGCTCTGGCACTCTCATTCTTTTGATAACCACAATAAATTCAAATAATTTTCAAGCTTTCAGTATAAAAAACTTTCCACACAAAGGGTTTTTGTCATTAAACTGAGAAGTTCAGTGTAAACAGAATGTATTTATTTTATGTTTTATTCACAGTTTTATTCCAAATGATAGATGAGGCTACAGTGTAATCCAGGCTGTTGGTGTGTGGTGGGATTGTAAAACAACATGGATGCAGTTGAGAGCGGTGTAAGAACTTTTGGCTCAGGTGTTGTTTGTTCTGTAACTAGTTGGTGCTGAGAGTTACGTGCTTTTAAATTAGCGTTTAAACGCACCTGTAGGTGAACACAGGACACAACCTGAGTGATTTCTGGATTTAAAACTATAATGCTGTTGGTAGAGAAAGCAGGATTGAGACCATAATTTCCCATTTCTACTATGAAAATGATCAACCTATCAGGGGATAAGTGGGCGTGGTTAATAAAAGCTTGTTTTCTTAAAGTGACAGAGCCCTGAAACGGCTCATTCTAGAAGGTACTGACACTGTCAAGAATAAAACTGCTACAATCTCTGTATATGAGAGGGAAGCCATAGAACTATTATAACTTCCATCCATCCATCCATTTTCATCCGCTTATCCGGAGTTGGGTCACGGGGGCAGCAGCCTAAGGAGGGAAGCCCAGACCTCCCTCTCCCCAGCCACTTGGGCCAGCTCCTCCGGGGGAATCCCAAGGCGTTCCCAGGCCAGCCGAGAGACATAATCTCTCCAGCGTGTCCTGGGTCTTCCTTTGGGTCTCCTCCCGGTTGGACGTGCCCGGAAAACCTCACCAGGGAGGCGTCCAGGAGACATCCTAATCAGGTGCCCGAGCCACCTCAACTGGCTCCTCGCAACGTGGAGGAGCAGCGGGTCCACTCCGAGCCCCTCCCGGATGGCCGAGCTTCTCACCCTATCTCTAAGGGAGAGCCCAGCCACCCTGCGAAGAAAACTAATTTCGGCCGCTTGTATCCGCGATCTCGTTCTTTCGGTCACTGCCCAAAGCTCGTGACCATAGGTGAGGGTAGGAACGTAGATCGATCGGTAAATCGAGAGCTTCGCCTTTTGGCTCAACTCTCTCTTCACCACGACAGATCGGTACAACGCCCCCATCACTGCAGACGCAGCACCAATCCGCCTATCAATCTCACGCTCCACCCTTCCCTCACTCGTGAACAAGACCCCGAGATACTTAAACTCCTCCACTTGAGGCAGGACCTCGTCCCTGACCTGGAGAAGGCATTCTACCCTTTTCCGACTCAAGACCATGGTCTCGGATTTAGAGGAGCTGATTCTCATCCCAGCTGCTTCACACCCGGCTGCGAACTGCTCCAGCGAAAGCCGGAGATCACGTTCTGACGAAGCCAACAGGACCACATCATCTGCAAAAGCAGAGACCTGATCCTCAGGCCACCAAAACGGATCCCCTCACCACCTTGGCTGCACCTAGAAATTCTGTCCATAAAAGTTATGAACAGAATCGGTGACAAAGGGCAGTCTTGGCGGAGTCCAACTCTCACCAGAAACGAGCCCGACTTACTGCCGGCAATGCGGACCAAGCTCTGACACTGGTCGTACAGGGACCTAACAGCCCGTATGAAGGGGCCTGGCACCCCATACTCCCAGAGTACCCCCCACAGGGCCCCCCGAGGGACGCGGTCAAACACCTTCTCCAAATCCACAAAACACATGTAGATTGGTTGGGCGAACTCCCACGCACCCTCCAGGACCCCCCCAAGGGTATAGAGCTGGTCCAGTGTTCCACAGCCAGGACGAAAACCACATTGCTCCTCCTGAATCCGAGGTTCGACTATCCGACGGACCCTCCTCTCCAGAACCCCTGAATAGACCTTACCAGGGAGGCTCAGGAGTGTGATCCCCTGTAGTTGGAACACACCCTGCGGTCCCCCTTTTTAAATGGGGGGACCACCACCCCGGTCTGCCAGTCCAGTGGAACTGCCCCCGATGTCCACGCGAATTTGCAGAGCCACGTTAACCAACACAACCCCACAACATCCAGAGCCTTAAGGAAATCCGGGCGGATCTCATCCACCCCCGGAGCCTTGCCACAGAGGAGTTTTTTGACCACCTCAGTGACCTCTGCTCCAGAGATTGGAGAGCCCAACCCAAAATCCCCAGACTCTGCCTCCATCCTGGAAGACGTGGGATTGAGGAGCTCTTCGAAGTACTCGGCCCACCGATTCACAACGTCCCGAGTCGAGGTCAGCAGCACACCCTCCCCACTGTAAACAGTGTTGGTAGTGCACTGCTTTCCCCTTCTGAGATGCCGGATGGTGGACCAGAATCTCCTTGAAGCCGTACGGAAGTCTTGTTTCATGGTCTCACCAAAATCCTCCCATGCCCGGTTTTTTGCCTCCGCGACCACCCGAGCCGCATTCCGCTTGGACTGCTGGTACCTATCAGCTGCCTCCGGAGTCCCACAGGCCAAAAGGACCCGATAGGACTCTTTCTTCAGCTTGACAGCATCCCTAACCATTGGTTTCCACCAGCGGGTTTGAGGATTGCCGCCATGACAGGCACCGACCTGTCTCT